>CM061921.1:314508572-314608551 GCA_031002005.1 Vandiemenella viatica | reverse complement strand
GCTTGTGGATCGAATTAATTGAACCACGAAATCCGCTATTTGACGCGTGCGTAACTGAGTAAACAATTTAATTCATTGGTGAAATCATCTCACGTGTCTTTTTTGTTGAAAGCTGATGCAAAAAATAAATCTAAATAGCAGTATTATATGGAAAAAAAATTATACTTAGCCTACGCAAAATGTAGAATTTGCGAAAAGAATTATACTTAATTTGATTCTAATTTATTTTTAATTAAATCTTAAAATGTAAACAATAATTTATACGTTTATTTTTCCGCGGAGGTGAAGCGCTGAACCGCCGCATCTACATCCGGAAAGATGATCTCCATTACAACCCTACTCCGCAGGCATAAAGAATAAGTTCAAACCCGTTGGCCACAGACGACTCAACAATATTTTCGGAAGTCTGCCAGAACTGCCACTGTTTTTATTTTACGCTGATTGTGTTATTGGACCAGTTGGTTTTATGAAAAAATCCACTGTGCATCATTTGCTTCAAAATCATTTGGATTTGCTGGTGAGTCAAGATCCGATCCGTCGAGTTATCGTAAGTTAGCTTACTGAGTTTTTTAATGTTGAGTATTTGTCGGAAGCGATGTTGGCTTTGATTTACATCACCTTGTTCATCTCTCTGTCCAAAAGATTCGCTTAAAAATAAGAGTATTAAACTTTTGAATTAATTTAAGTTAAATTGCATATTCCATTATTATTGTCTACAATAAATGATACGAGGTAGATATCAAATAAATTTGTGGAGCATCATAAAATTTGACATTTCATTAAACTTTGGAGTATATGAAATTTAAATTTCAGTAAATTACCGGATATGTAACATTCAAAACGATGTGTTCAACGAGATTATTATTGAAATGTACTCCATGGATTAGGTTCCAACTGCTACTAGATATCAGAAATTATTTTTTTCATAGATTTTGACGTGTTTTTATCTTTACCTCTAGTGACATTTGGAGGTCACCTAATTACCTATTAGAGGGTTTTTTTTCCAGCAACATGACATCTATCGAAAGCATTTTCTACCGTATTTTGAGATGTTCAGCCTCACCATTTTCAATACATTTCCGTACATATCGGTTCAATATTTTCAGTTTTAACCATCTGTCGAAGTCAGAGATCATTCACAATAACAGCAGAACATACAAAAGTTGAGTAAAAACGTTCTTAATCATTACTCAAAAGTTTAACTCAATCTATAAGACGATTTTTTTCCATATTCTAAATATCCTGTTTTTGCATTTGACCTTGTTTTTGGCAGACTTCGTCAGTTTTGTAACGTTCTTATAGTGTTTGCATTTAGTTGAGATTTATTCAAAGGTTTTTGCACCATATTTTTTAAATGTTTCTCATCATAAAAAAACATTCAGACTGATTCTAAATTTTAATTTTTAGCCACTCTGCCAGTGTCAGATAGTGTAAAAGTGTAATATGCGGAAGATGAAATTTTAAATTGAACACGCCGATTTAGTTAAAAGCATATGGTAAAATTGTACAGTTGTAAATTAGTGGTTTATAGAGAAGCTTAGGGTCTATTCAAAGTATTTCCCATCTTATTTCAAGATCTTCCTTCTCACTGTTATCTACAAGTCTCCGAACAAAGCCATTCAAAATCTTCAGTTACTGCCCTTCTGCCAATGTCAGAGCTCATTCTGAGAAAAGTAAGATACACTAAAATTGAGCAATAACTTATTTAATTACAACGATATTGTTTAGCTCAATCTCCTTAGCGGTTTTATTTAACGTCATTAACTGACCTTTTCCGACCACCGGCGTGGTTTAAGGTCAAACTTTTAATTTAGCCTACGCCTCAACCTTAGGTCATACTTCATGTATGTGTAAAATAGCAAAGTAATCTGTGTAATACTCTTTGTTAAATATCTCGTAAAATATAAAAAGACCTGAATTCCAGAACGTTTACGGCGATATTGTTTTGCAGATCGCCCATTAAAGAGGTGGTTCATACTAAAGTGGCTAATCTCGGGCTTAACTCAATCTCTATGACGGCATTTTTTACATGTCATCAAAAAGCGATATTGTCCTTTTGACCTTTTCCGACTCCCGGGGGTGATTTAAGGTCAAACGTATAATTTTTTCTGCAACCTCAGGTCATACCTGATCTATGTGTACAATTTTGGTTTCCATGTACCACGTCACTGTTTTAAAAAAAAATTGCGTAGAAATTGATTCAAAATTTTCTTTTAGACCTTCTGCCATTGTCAAATATAATTCTGGGCGAAAATTTGGGTATGCAAAAGTTGAAGAATAACTTGCCTAATTACTATAAAAATTTTAATTCAGTCTGTTAGACGATTATTTTGATTTCCTCAAAAATTGGTTTGATCTTTGACATGTTTATTGCAACCTGCATTTGATTCAAAATTTTCAATATCTGATCATCTGCCAGTGTCAGAGAGCATTGTGGGTCAAAGTGGATAATACAGATATTGACGAATATCTTGCTTAACTGCATTGCAGAATTTTAACCCAATCTATTTGGCGGTTTGTTTCCATATCTTAAAAAACTGAATTTTGAGCTGCAATGTTGTTTCTGGAAGACCGTGGCCGTTTTGTAACAATGGATAATTTTTTGTAATATCTTTAGATATGCCCAAAGTATTTTAAGCCATACTTCTGATGTTCCTCCTCAAAATTCTCACAAAATTTTCAGTAAAAATTTTCAGTTTTTGCCCTCCTGCCAATGTAGATTTCATTCAGGCTAAAAGTGAAACTTGCGAAAGATGAGGAATAACGTGCTTGGTCACTATGAAAAATTTTAACTCGATATCTTTGACGGATATTTCCACATCCTCAAAAGCCGTTTTCACCTTGTACTCTACCATGTTTCTGTAATACCGCGCCAGTTCTGTAACACACGATTAGTTTATGGATCAACTTTGGATCCGTTCCAAGTCGATATTTCGAGATGTTGTTCATCATATTATTTAAAAAAAAATTGAGTACAATCTGATTTAAAGTTTTAACCCTTTTGCGAATGTGATAAGTTGTGCAGGGTAATAGTGGAGTATATAAAATTTGTGGAATAACGTCCTTAACCACTACGTAAAATGTTAACTCTAACTGTTTGACTGTTTTATCCATATCCTCAAAAACCGGTTTTGAAATTTGACATTATTTCTGGTAGACTTTGCCAATTTTCTAACATACGAGTAGTTTGTGGAACAACTTAGGATTTATTTAAAGGCTTTTGGAATTTATTTAGAGAAGTTTCTACTCACCGTTTTCAAAATATTTATGTACAAACTAACTGAAATTTTTCAGATTTTGCCCTGCTGCCAATACCACAGGTGTTTTAGAGGTAAAATGGAATTTACAAATGTTAAGCAACAACGTGGTTAATCACTATACAAAATTTTTAACTCGATCAAATTGGCGGTTTTTTCTACAACCTCAAGAAAGCCGGTTTTGATTTTTTCCGACGACCACCTGTGATATAAGGTTGAACTTCTAATTTTCGGCCAAACTTTAGATTATATTAATTATTTATTAATTGTATGAAAGGAAACTGTGAAACACGTTTCTTTTTATTGCCTGATATTAACTGGAATAGATGCGAATTATCGATTGCTTCCTCCAATGCATGTTGCTTTTGTCTTATTTTAATAAAGCTGTAACGGGTATAGGATTTACATTTAAGATATTTAAAAAAAATGATTTTGAGGAAACTATTAATAAACTAAAGAGAAGAAATCAACTTATTTTACATTTGCGACTGTTTGTCTGCCTGCAGGTAGAAACGAACAGGATTCACGAAACCAGCTGCTGTTTGGATTTTAACGGGGTTTCAATTGATCTACAGACCATAGTCCGGCTATTAAAACGGTTAATGTTTCGTTTTGATGTAATGTCGAAAGGCTGATAAATTTAACAAATTAGTAAAGATTTTATATTGAACACTATTCACTCAAATCTACTGTCCGTTTTTTTATTAGAGTTCCATTAGTTTATATAACGTTTTCACGCTTATAACATATGGTATTCAAGGCGTGTTTTGTTTTGTTTTGGTTGAACGCAGATCAGGTAAAAACTACTATTTGGATTTTAATGTGGTTTCGTTTGATGTACAGTACGTTGCTCTCATTTTGACGTGGATAAACTGAGGAATCCACTATTTTACTTCGTTGGACTTAAAATGAAGTTGTACTTTTCGATTCAGTTAAGCCGTGGCCGTCGTTGACATTTTTTTAGTCACTATTGTTATGCTGTTCGGCTGCTTTAAGTATTTACATTGGGCATCAGACTTGAAGGTACACCAGAAGTGAGGTTAATGTTGTTAAATTTAAAATGGTAGGAGATATTTTTATTAAGTTTTATTTGCTCTATGTGCTTGTTCACTGTAGGTGGGTCATTACCTTGTTAGGTGTATCTGTTAATTGCGTTGTTTAGGTATTTCTTTATTGTGCTAATATTAATTATTAGTAATATTAGTTTTAAGTGTGGTCCTGGCTGCATATATCGCGATAACTGTGGAATTTTATAGATCCGTGACTATATTGGAAACATGGTCGCGGACCATCACTAGCTTGAGATAATTTTTCGTTGAACATGATCCACGTTAAGCCATTGGTCGAATTTTGGTGAGGTTTCATTTAATGTGTAGCCGAGCGCCCAGCAGGTCAAATAGGTATGTTTTATTTTGATGTTACCTCTAAAAGCTGACAAATTTAAGATCATTTTTCTTTGAATGTGGTTCACCCAAAAATTATAAGATGGATTTTGATGGAGTTTCGATTGATATATAGAAAATGGTTCCATAACTAGAAGAAGGGATCTTTTATTTTGGTATGACGTCGAACAGGAATTAAAATAAAAATTTCCACAAATCATTATCCATTTAAAAATACGATATTTCAGGCATTAGAAATTTTTAGTTCGTTTTCAGTGTACGAATGACATCGTATTATTGAGAGGAATAAAGTTACAGGAACCGTGGATCATGCAGCTCCTGACGATGTTGGTTTAAGAGAAAGTTCAGCACGTTAACAGTCTACACGAACGAAGTTGCCGCTAGTTAATAGTAATACTAGCACTACGAGTAAAATAGGACCGTTAAGGCTTATTCCTGACATTTGAATAATTAATTTTAGTATTAAAGAAAGGGCTAATGAGAGCCGGCAAGAAGAATCACTGTGAGATCCCCATTACGGAACAATATATACCATAATATCTTAATGGGTTCTGACATTACGGTTACTGACATTATCCATACCATTTTAAAAAGGTCATTACTAGTTGTTAGCGGAGTTAGTATATTAACTTACGAAAAACGTGTACTCATCAACAGTTCATGAGGTTTGCGTTATTCTGAATTTGTCAGTTCATAAAGTGTTTCAGAACGAAATATCCGAGCATGCTGTCTAATCTAATGAGCCCGTATATATTACTATCTACAATAAATTGGTTCTTGGTGTTTGTCATGACCAAGTCGCTGAAGAAAGTGCTTCTCACATAGCACATTAGCGATGGTGAGGCCAAAGGTCACTCGCTGCCTCAACTGTTCACACATTTGTATCAACGGATCCTAAATGAATACAAATGACGTACATTTTACTGTACTCTATCATCTTAAACTCAAAGAACACAAAATTTTTTGTGTACCCAACTAGACTGCAAAATACAAACGTAAAAACCTACATAACAAGTAGTATCTCCGTTCTATGGCCAAGAAATAAACAAATCATTGAAGTATTTGCGTTATTGCTCAGTCGGTTATCTGAATGCTAGTTGAGTGCGATTTCACACTCAGAAAGATAACATTAGAAAAAACTACACTGCCATGGATAAAGGTATTTTATTCAGACGTTTGTATTAATGTTACTACATGTTTGTAATAAAACAACTTTCAAATAGAAATCATCCAATTTATTATTTTGTTTATTTATTATTAACAATGTATTAACTCAGCTTCAAATGGCCGCATTGACGTCGTTAGATAAATGTAAGTCTGCCTGAAGCAATGCGATCGCCAAACCAGGAACTTGTAGCGAAACACCACACTTTCAAATAAATTTTCTCAGAAGCGATAATTTCTTACTAATGTATACATACACTGAGCACTTGCCAAGTATCAGGATGCCAAAAACCTTAAATATTGTAATAGCTTCGAGAGATGACACGGGCTTCTCAAAGTAATTAAGGGCATTGAATGGAACGAGTTATTTTTTTCGCGCGATGGCAACATCCCTTAACCCTCAAAAACCAAGTTCCACATTGCCAGCAATCGCCACTTTGCCCGGATCTCCCCTATTTATGCACATTTAATTAAGAAGACTGTTCGTACTTTAAATATTCGTTTGCAGATAATCTGTGTGAACCATAACATATGTGCATGTGGGTCATCGGTAGATTCGTGGAGTTGTGGAAACAAATGATGTGTAGAAACGTGATTAAAACATTGCAAACAACCTAATTTTACAAGAAGAAGAGGAGATCCAATTAAAATATGTATATAAATATAAAACAGTGATGTTCCTCCACTTTGTCGCACCCATCCAAAATTTCTTTGATAGTTTATTTCTGAATAAACAGTACAAATCGGAAATCTAACGTGGACGAAGTCACTGGCATAGCTAGTAATAATAATAACAATAAAGAAGAATGTAGTGTATTACCCTCGCAAACATTCAGAATTTATCTTGTCAGACATTCCTATGGTTTGTGTCACATTTGACAATATCTGCTTACGAGTTAAATGAAGCTGATTACATTCTAATGCGATCCAGCCTTGCCAACAAGGGCACCATTCGCTGATGAACTTTTTTGCAATGCTGGCCCCGGTAGCGCGGGGCTAGCGAGCTGGTTTCGCATTCTAGGGGTCGCCGGTTCGAATCAGGCCTGGGGCATGGATGGTTTTAAATCAGTGTTGTGTCCATCCTGTGTTACCCTGTACTTCTGATCATTAATAATACTATAAGGTTCTATACACACAATTGAGGAATAAAAGATTAAAAGTTGCTGGCTGAGTGGCTATACGGTCAAATGCCGTTTTTTTTTTTCAATACGGTAAGGGATATGTCTTACTGAAGGCTGTAGCTGCAGTGCCAATAACCATTATTCATTCAATGAGCTACCAAATGATTCTGTAATAAGCACAGAGAAGAAGTAAATCTGATTTCAAAAGAAGACAGGTAATCTTTGTCTACCATCTAACCGAATTCTAAAGCCAATACAATGACAGCGAATTTAATATACTCGTATACTGACGACCGTAGACTTTTTTTTTTTTTTTTAATTAATTTATTTGGTTTTTGGTCGCAGAACCATTTCACCAGCCCTCCTACTACATTTTACAAATTACATTTTATGTATCTTTCATATTTGACATATTTTACATTGTTTAAATATAGTTTGCATATTTACATATAATTAGATATTTTCTTATTATTTACCCATTACTTACATATTTACCTATCATTCATATTTAAAATGTTACATATTATACATGTTGGTTATTTATTATAATTTTACATATGGAATTTTAACTATAAAGTTTTGGTACGTTTTGTCCATTTGTTTGTATTGGTTTCGTCTAGATGTTGATTTGCGCTTCGCGTAAGAAATTTATCAGACTTCTATATATCTTCGGGTGGCCCGTCGCGAGGAGGGTAGGGATCGATGTCGGTAGAGGTACCTGTAGCGATAGTAAATTGGTTATCAGATTTTTGTAGTAGGTGGAGTATTTCCTGCATTTGAAGAATACGTGATTTAAGTCTGCCTCGTCTTCCTTGTCTGCGTCGCACAGTGGTGTTTCCATGACCCCCACTTTATGGAGATGGCTGGGGACGGCGCAATGACCTAATCTCATCCGAATTAGTGATGTCAGGAATTGTCTTTTCGCGTGGAAGTTTTTATACCAGACTTGTTTTGGAACGGATGGTTGGATGGCCGCGTAGTGTTTTCCTTTAATTTGTCCAGTTTTTGTCCAAAATTCTTGAAAATCCTGTTTTATTTTTTGTTTCACCCTGGGGAGGAAGTCTGTATACGCTAACGGCAGAGCTAGGAGCGTACCTTCCACGGCTCCACGTTTGGCTAGAGAGTCTGCTAGTTCGTTATAAGTGATGCCGGAGTGACCTTTTACCCACATGAATCTGATGTCTTGTTTTTGCGTTGAAACTGTCATCTCAATAATGTCCATGATGTATGTGTTGCTGTTGAGGTTCCACTTAGGGTTCTGGAGTCGATGAAGTGTACTTTTGGAGTCCGTTAAGATAAGTATTTTCTTGAAGTTTTTTACTAATCCGTACTGTATGGCTTCCTTGATGGCTAGAATTTCGGCCGTATAGTTTGAAGTTTCATGTGGTAGTGAGAAGAAAGCTCCGTGGTTGGTGGCAGGGCAGTAATAAGCAAATCCTGCACTATGTTGTGATTTGGATCCATCCGTGTAAATCTGGGTGTAGTCCCCCCAATAAGTTGATAATAGTCGTGAAGCAGTTTTCTGATTGATTTGGGATGGTAGGATGTATGTTTGCAATGTTGGTATAGAGCATTCGCAGGATTTCGTGAATACTGACAGAACAGGCCCCTTTTTTATTAGCGGCGCTGTGAATCTTAGTTTATAATAGCTGTAAACCAAGAGCGGGCATCGTGGAGGGCGTTTTTCTTCGAACGGTCCCATACTATTGCTTAGGATTTTCAGTTTTGATATTAGGGGATGTTGTGTGAAGGAGAGTCGTTGGAGTAAATATTTCTCTGCTAGATATTGCCGACGGAGTTCTAGTGGCAATTCTGTGGTTTCGATGAGGAGAGCGTTTGTGGGCGAACTTTTCATGGCTCCTACGCAGGTGCGGAGAGCGCGGTACTGTAGCTGGTCTATTTTACGTAGATTTTGTGGCGGAGCATTTCCATAAACGATGCTTCCATAATCTATGCGCGATCTTATCAATGACCTATATAGCAGAAGGCAGGTTGCGGGATCTGCTCCCCACCAGGTGTGAGCTACTGCGCGGAGAATGTTCAGGGCGCTGCTGGTTCTGGTAGTTATATGGTCCACATGTGCAATCCAGGAGAGCTTGCTGTCAAAAATTACACCAAGGAACTTAACAGTTGCGCGTATTGGGAAAATACTGTCGCCCAGGCGTATGTGGTCTAGAGGGTGTGGGTTCCGTTTACGGGTAAATATCACTACTGAAGACTTTTGAGGTGATAAGGTCAGACCATGTTCATGTAGCCAGTTAGTTAATTTTTGCATCCGTGATCCACTTAAGTACCATCCAAAAGCATGCGGAGTAGACATATACACAAACGTCGTCAGCGTATTGTAAGGTCTTGATCTGTGGTCCCAATATTGTTTCTAGTTCTCTGGTATATATGATATATAGTAAAGTATAGATCCCTGCGGTATACCTCGGTTTACCGTGAAAGGTCCACATAATGAGTTATTTTTCGTACGGATATATATCGTGCGTTGACGGAGAGAAGCGTATATTCCTTTGAGTAGAAGTGTTGGGAAGCCCATCTTTTGTAGTTTCCTCATAAGGATAGGCAACTGTACGTTGTCGTATGCACTAGAAATGTCCAGAAATAGTCCAAGTAGGTATCCGTGATTATTAATTGTGCGTTCGATGTCTGCAGTCAGTATAGCTAAACTGTCCATGGTACTGCGAGATTTCCGAAAGCCGAACTGTGATTCTGGTAGTAGTTTGGAATGTTCCAGCCACCATTCCATGCGATGTTTCCAAAGTCGTTCCGCTGTCTTGTATACGCAAGATAGTAACACAATTGGACGGTACGATAGAGGCTCCGTGGGATCCTTTCCTGGTTTCAGAATTGGAACTATCATATGTGTTGTCCAAGTATCCGGTAGTTTGTCTACTGACCACAGTTGTTGAATCATCTGTAGCAGATGGATTCTTGCTCTTGGGGGTAAATGTCGCAACATGGCGTAGTGTATGTTGTCATATCCTGGAGCGGTGTCCCTGCATGGTTCTAGTGCTCTATCTAGTTCGCTTAGCGAAAAGGGTCTTTGAAATATGTTTTGTGCGCTGTCCTGTACTTCTGGCCCGATCATACTCTCGAATGGAGGTAAGGTGACTGTTGGAGGTGCAAGTACCGTGGCGATGTCCTCCGCTTCACAGGTGATTGTTGATGAGGGAGCTGGTTTCTTTTTCATTTTCCTGATCATTGTCCATACTTCACTTATTGGGGTATCTTTGGAAATTTTGGAACAATACGTTCTCCAACTGTTACGTTTCTGCTGTTTAAGGAAACGCTTAACTTGTGCGTCGGTTTTCTTGTATTCCCTATAGGATTCCCATGTAGATTGCTGTTTGTAGTTTTTTGAATGATAGTCGTCTTATGGCGATAATTTTAGATGATTCTGGGGTCCACCATGGTGTAGGCGGTGTTGTCTTCGTCGCATATGTTTGGCGTTCTGGAATTGTTAATGCCGCTGCGTATTCGATTAAAGAGATGAAGGAGTTATAGTTTTCTACTGGTGATGCGTTCTGAGTACACGTGTGGAATAGTGCGTCTACGATTTGTGCGTAGCGACACCAATCTGCTTTGCGTATGTTCCATTTGCTTTTGGGTTGGGTTATCGTCTGTCTTATTGGGGCAAGATAGGAGATGATAATGGCAAAGTGATCCGACCCCAAAGGGTAGGGAAGAGTACACCAATGGAAATCTGTTGCTATAGATGGAGAAGTTAGCGTTAAGTCCACCGCCGTGGGCCTGTATCCTGGCCTTGGTATTAATGTAGGTGGTACCGTCATTGAGAAGGATCAGATTATGTTCATCCAGTAGTTCTTTTACTACTTTGCCCGGATGGTCCTCAAATTCGCATCCCCAATATCTGCTATGTGCATTGAAGTCACCGCAGAGGATGTACGGTTGTTCCAGCTGTTTGAATAAGTGGTGCCATTCCTGTGGATCAATCTAGAACGTGGTGGACGGTAGATAGAGATGATCGTGAGGTTATAATTTGGTAGTGCGATCTGGCTGCGATGGCTTGGAAATGATGGATGTTAGTTAAATCTAAGTGATCGCTCGATAGTCTAAAGTTGTTTTGATCAGTAGTGCTACTCCACCATAGCCGTCTGTACGGTCCTCTTGGAGAACGGAGTATCCCCGAGAAGTACGCGGCTTTGTGAAACCAGGTTTTCACTGATGGCCGCAACTGATATCTTTTTCGACGCTAGTTCTTGTTGTAATGTTTCTGTTATTTGCTACGGCTGATCGGGCATTCCACTGTAAGATCTTAAAATCCGCCATTTTTTGGGCAAGTAAGTTTGATAAGAGTTGGTGAATGGTCTCCATGGGTAGTGGTCGATCAGGCGATGAGAGTGCTCCCGTGACGATGTGTATGATTATCTTCATGATTTGGTCAATTATTATTTCGTGCCTTGAGGGATGAGTTGTATTATGGTACTGAGGTGGATACGAGTTTTGGGTCATTGGAGTGATGGGGGGTTGTGGTGATATATATGCCTTCTGCTGCCATGCTGTTGAGGGAGGGGGACGATTTGGATTGGTGGGTGGGTAGGAGGAAGTCTGTCGGCCCTAACATGTGCGGGGCTGTCGGGAGATGGTACTATTGGAATGTGTGTGGGAATGGTTGAGCCTGGCGTTTGTTGTTGTTGTGTTCTCTGACTTCGTCGTCTCTTTTCTTGACTCGCGTGTTCTTGCTGTTGAGGTATTGCCCTCGGAGATAGAGGAGGAAAATCTCTATCGAACTGCAACGAGGGGGGTGTTGTAGCTATATGTGCGTAGTTGTGATGTGTTGGCGCGGAAACTGCTCGCGGTCCTGGGGTGTTATGTGCTGCGTCGTATTTTGACTGTTGTTGTTGTTGTAAGACCGGGCATGCTTTGTCTGAGGCGTAGTGAGGGCCTTGACAATTTGCACATCTAGGGGCGGTAGCTTCGGAGCAGACTTCCATAGAATGAGGTCCTCCGCACTTGTTACATCTAACGTGGCTCCGGCAATTCTGTATCTTGTGACCAAACCGCAAACACTTTTTACACATAATCACTGGCGATATATACGGCTCGACTGGGCAACGTGTCCCAAGAATAGATACATAGGGTGGTAGGTATTGCGCTCGGAAAGATAATAAACAAACAGGAATAGGTGCGCGTTCTTCGCTTTCCTGGTGGCTGTGTTTCTTGGTAAAGCGTTTGACTGATATTACAGGATAAACAGAATCAATTTCCTCCTTAATTTCCCTTTCGCTCAGAGAAGTATCCACGTTTCTGATAATTCCAAGTTTATGAATAAGAAATTCGGTGTAGCTTCCCAAAATTTTTTGATGTCATTACGGGTAATTGAACCAGTAGATTTGCTACTGCTGCTGTTTTTCATTTCGATTCTGAGTCTATTTTTTCCTAGTGAACTAATGTTTACTACTTCTTGCTTGATTTGAGCATTGTACTGAAATATTAACTTTCGAATGCCATTGGGTGAAGCATACCTACGTTTTTGTCTATGCTTTCGACAAACACGTAGAAGGGGCCTACGTCTAAGTCATTGTACCTATTATTTTTGCTGGGATGTTTTGGATTTGTAGTTGGCGGCGATGTGTTTACAGGGAGAGTGGTTGATTATTGTCCCCGTAATATGCGGTTTTGGGTGTGTTTTCATCTACTGCTGCCATGTTAGTTGCTGCCATACAAAGTCTTTTATTGGGCTGTTCACAGTTATCTGGGATATTGGACCTATTGTCATCTGCCGGGTGCATCTCTATGGCTGCTGCAGTACCTGGTATCATGTGTTGCATCTGTGGGATGAGCTGGTTCGGCGTGCTGTTTTCTTCCACTGTTGTGAAGTCCATTATGACGTTCCCGTCTGGCGGAGGCTCTTGTTGGTATGACATCTGTGTGAGGTTGGATGTTGTGGCTGTAGACATCTGGTAGGTGTCTTCGTTGTAGCAGGTCTCCAGTGCTTGGTGGATGGACTGGCCCGTGTCCCGGACCGTATCCATTAGGGATCGTCTCCCTGTACTGCTTTTACGCGACACTCGTTAACGTTCGGCTACAACTTTGCTTTTATATCACGCACTAGTATGATCTGCTGTTCTAGCGTAAACACGGCTGTTGACCGTACACGGAAGTTGACTTGAACGCGGAAACTTGGAGCACGATGTTCACTGCTTCACGTCTCGCGGACGACTGGACCGTAGACTTATGCGAACTTATCCATCCAAGTTACGTATCCGGATGTTACATATAATAAAGTGGTATCATCGCTATTAATGATGGTGTGCTAAAATAATGTGGTGAGGTATTTGTCACGTGAAATATCTTCATGATTTGTTCACTTTCCTTCTTTCCCCAAAGTGATGAAACTGGATTTCTTTCGATATCAATGAGGGCCGATGCTAGTGTGCCTATACATTATTCTATCGAAAATATATACTTGAAAACATTTTGTAAATTCTACCCACATTCTCACGTTGTATGGGTGTCAAAGATATATTTCATACAATAAAAAACCACTAGGATGACATTATTTTGAGAAATCCGACACTTTTTTTTTTTTTTTTTTTTTTTATTGGCATTTGGAAAAAACCATACAGCCAGCAAATTACATTTATCTTTGGTTGATTAAAGAAAAATTTACAGATTGAATGTGCTCCTTCTCCAGCTCTGTCTTACCATCCGATATATACGACATACAAAATTAGCAGCATAAAGTATATACAATATATGACACATACAATTGGACATGTGTGGAGCACACCATACATAAAATACGTAAAATATACAATATGTACAACATACAATTTAAAAGATATACAGGTTTTAGGGAACAATGAATAGAATATACAATATGTGCATATAGAATTTAATCTACAATGTTGAACATGCTAATATAAATGTTCTGGTGAGACCTGTTTGTTTTATGTCGGCTACGTTAGAGGACAAGTGCCGTAGTTGACTCAGGCGGGTTGCCGAGATCATAGCCACAATTTGTATCCTTATATTATGGGAGTTGTTTAAGATTGGTTCCAGTGTCGCGCTATATCTTGATATGGTTTTCTTCAGAAATTGGGTTATGGCGTGATAGATAGCAACGTCTTCCAAGGCCAGGAGGTGGGTTACATTTAAGGGTAACTGTAGTCCTAATTCCACTAGTTCTTGTATAAGTTCGGAGCACTTCTGCCATTTCTCCTTGCAGGCAAATAGAAGGTGGTTTGGCTCGCATTCGCTGACTCCATCGCAGGTGCAACTTGGTGTTTCCCTTAAGTTGATGCGATGCAGGTGTTTGGGGAAGAGCCCATGATTAAATTTCAGTCTTGCAATGGTGGTTATCATTTTCCTGGATGTGTATTTTTTTTCGTGCCACTGTGCCTTAGGAATGGTCGGGTGGATGGTGCCGTAGTGTCTTCCTTTTATTTTTATAGAATCTTGCCACGATGTATCCCACATTAGTTTGGCTTTGTTTCGTATACTCGCAAGGAGATCAGTTGCTTTAATGTGTGGGAATATTGTGCCATCTGTGGTTGCCCGCTTTGCTAGCTGATCCGCTCTCTCATTTCCTTTGATCCCCGTGTGTGCTCTAATCCACATGAAAATGATTCGTTTTCCACTATCTTCTAACTCCGTGACCGTCTCGAGAATATTGTATGTTAGGTGACATCTCCATGCGTTACTGTTCAGGTGCTGCAGGGATTCCAGGACACTCCTAGAGTCGGATAATATGATTACTGTTTTGAAGGTGGTGTTCTTTGCATATTCTAGGCCTTTAAGGATCGCAACCATTTCAGCAGTGAATATCGATGCCTCACTGTGGAGTTTATAGCTTGCCTGAATTCGCGCATTCATATCCACAAAGGCACATCCTACCGTGCTACCGATCTTTGAGCCGTCGGTATAAATGTGGACACTATCTTTGTATTGTGCAAGATTTTCAGACAGGAGGATTATGTTCCTAGCCGTGCTTTCGGTAAATGGTATATTCAACCTTGCTTCGATTCTTGTCAAGGTTGTTTTATATGGGTATTCGAAGCAGGGCATTTGTCCTGAGAGAATATTAGCGGCTGATGTTGAATTAGGTCCTTGTAAGACATGAGGAATGATGGAATTTTTTTCCTTCGCCAGTAGCTATCGATGGTGGTTCTTCTCACCAGTGTCTCCAGTGCCTCCATTAATGGGCTATTTACGAATTGCATAGTCTTTAACACAAATTTACTACTTAAGTAATATCGGCGGATATTCAGTGGTGGTTCCATGGCCTCTACCAAGAGAGCGTTAGTGGGGGTAGAGTGCATTGCGCCGAAGCATATGCGTAATGCCTTGAATTGTAGTTTGTCTATTTGGTAAAGGAGGCTATCAGCTGCAGAGCTATAGCAGAGGCATCCGTAGTCGATTTTGGATCGCACTAGGGCTCTGTAGAGAATCATGAGCGTTTTCGGATCTGCACCCCACCAGTAGCCACTTGTTGCCCGCAGCAGGTTGATTGCTTTCTCACATTTGTTAGTTAAATGTTTTATGTGTGGTCCCCAATTCAGTTTGTGGTCTATCTGCATCCCCAAGTATTTGATTACCTTTTTGTTAGGAAATGTGTATGGTCCAAGTTGTACAGATGTCATTTGTTGTATTCTGTGCCTTGTGTGTATCATAACCGATGATTTTCCTGGTGAGATTGTCATCCCGTTCTCCTGTAACCATATCTTTAGCCGTTCCATTGTTATGCTGAGCAGGTTTATGCATTCCATCAGAGTTTCGCCTTCTGCGTAGAGGCATATGTCATCAGCATATTGCAGTATATATACTCCCCTCGGTAGTATTTTGGCAAGGTCACTTGTATATATATTAAAGAGGATAGGTGATAATATTGATCCTTGTGGAAGTCCCTGGCTTGTGTGTCGCGGTCCTATTGTAGCGCCTTTATATTTTATGACAAGTATTCTGTTTTCCAGCAGTGAGATGAGATTGTGAGTAAAGACTGCGGAGAAGTTCATCTTTTGCATCTTTTCCCCTAGTAGGTTGAGGTTGACATTGTCGTATGCACTGTTTATATCAGTGTAGAGGGTCATCAGGTAACGGTTTTTGCTTAGGCTGGAGTGGATGTCGGTGGTAAGCCTTATTAGGAGGTCATTGGTGCCTCTTCCTCGTCTGAACGCCCACTGGTGGTCTGGTAGAAGGCTATTATGTTCACAAACCACTCGATCCTGTTTTTCACCATCCTCTCTAGTAGTTTGTACGGGCATGGCAGTAGTGCAATCGGTCTGTAGGCTGCAGTTGTATTCGGGTTCTTCCCCGGCTTCAGGATCGGAATTATTCTTGAGGTTTTTAATCCCGCGATCTGTATTCTTTTGTTCCAGACATTGTTTAAGATTTTTAAAAGTCTTTCTTTTCCTCGTGGTGGTAAGTGTTCAATCATTCCATAGTGGACGTTGTCCGTTCCTGGTGCCGTGTTGTTCGACTTCTTGGACGCTTTTGCAAATTCCTCCATATTAAAAGGTCTTGACATCGAATCTCCAAATTGGTCTTCGGGTGGGGGATTGCGGTTTGGGTTCACGGAAGGAGGTGCACGGGTTGTTAGTATGTCCTCTAGCATTTCCGTGGTTATGCTAGGTGATACATACATATTGTCAACTGATTGTCTGTATTTTTTCACTTTTGTCCAAATGGTAGTAATAGATGTGTTTCTATTGATTGATTCACAATATTTTTTCCACCCAGCACTCTTCTTTTGTTTTAATGTTCTTTTCGTTCTAGCTTGTACTTTGTTGAGTTCTATGAAGTTTTCCATGTTACTGCACCTGCGGTATATTCGAAGCGCATCACTTCTTTCTTGGATGGCCTTGTCGCATTCTTCGTCCCACCATGGAGGCTGGTTCCTAGACGTGTAGGTTTTCTGCTTTTTCTTTGGTATGCTTTGTTTAGCTGCAAGATTGATAATTCGGATAAGGTTGCCATAATCTTCCTCTGTCTCATCAGTCTCTTCCGACCTCCGTAGATGTATTCCTGCGCTATTTGCGTATGTGCCCCAATTTGCCTCGTTGATATTCCAGTTATAATCTGGTGTAGCCTGAGGTTTTCTATTGTTTGTTTTAAGTTGATGGTAATCAAAATCGGATAGTGGTCTGATCCCAGAGGCTCATGGATCACTTTGTGCTCGATCAAACGCTGCGATGTTCGTAGACGCTAGCGCGATGTCTACTACTGATTTCCGTTCTTGTGGGTTGCTAATTCTTGTAACTGTACCGTCATTGAGTATCACTAAGTTTTGTTCTTCCATTACGTCTAGCATGATACGGCCAAGTCGGTTTGTTTTTTCGCACCCCAAGCACTATTGTGGGCGTTGAAGTCACCAGTAATAATAAATGGGTCAGTTATTTGCTGTAGCAACCTTACAATTTGGGGTTTGGTTAGGGTTACATTGGGGGGGCTGTATACTGTCACTATTGTTAGCCTTGTGTTGTTAATTCTTACGGACATAGCACATGCCTCAATTGGTAGTCCTGTGACGTCTAATTGCAGTGCGTCATGTGACATGCTCTGTCGGACCAAGATGGCTGTTCCTCCATAGCCGTCGTCGCGGTCGCATCGGATGATGCTGTAGCCATTGATTCTAATGGTGTCTGGTGGTTTTAGCCATGTTTCCGCAACTGTGGCGATGTCCACGTCATATACTCTTAATGCCTGTTTCAAAGCTCTCCTTGTTAGATCTTAATGAGCGTGCGTTCCATTGCAGCATTTTGGTTAAACGTCCTTGGGCCATAATTACTTTAGTTATTGGGTACATTGTTCGGGGGCCTTCATATTCTGCTGAAGTGAGTTCATTACTTGTGTTGGGTCCACCGTGCCGTTAGTTCTGATCATCTCAATAATGGATATAATTAAACTCATCAGCCTTTCTATAATTGGGGTTTCGGTGGTTGTAGGCTGGTTTCCCGCTGACTGTTGGTGGTTTTGTAGAGTTTCTGTCATTCTCTGTGGGTGTGGCGGGTAAGGATTGTGAGTTATTGGTTGTCTTGGCCCGTTGCTTCTCCACATTAAGTTTTGGGGAATCCTAACTTGATTGCCTGTTGTGTTTAGCTTTACTGTGCTGGTATTTGGCTGTGTTTGTTTGAAATGGTAGTACTGTACTGGTTCCGCTAGGTGCACGGGTCGTTGTGGGTAAGATTGAGATACTGGATATGTCTCTTCACGGAGAGTTGGACATGAGCTGTGATTAATTGGAGTATATGGTATAACGGTATTAACGGCGGGAATTCGGTGGGGCTGTTAACCTGGGGGCTAGGATTAGTTGCCATTCGGGCATAGTGCCTGTTTTCGAATGTAGCTACCGCTTCGCTGTAGCTGACATTATTGTATACCATATGCTGCTTGATCGCTTTTGCTCTCTGGAAAATGCGGCATGAGCGGTCGGTTGCCAAGTGTTGCCCTGAGCAATTTGCGCAGAGTTGTGGAGCTGTCTTGGGGCATGAGTCGGAATTGTGTTCCATTGTGCAGAAACTGCATCGAACCTTACTGCGGCATTGGTTACTGCCATGACCAAAGCGTAAACATTTAAAGCACTGAATGACGGCGGGGATGTAGGGTTCAACTCTGCATCTTACACCGTGGATGCACACAAATTGAGGGAGAAGTTGTGATCTAAAGGTTAGAACGCATACCGGTAATGGAATTACTTCTTGTTGCCCTAGTTTAACAACTTTTTTTGTGAATCGCCTAATATTTAGTACTGGGAACTCACACTCTATTACTGAGAGGATTTCGGTGTCACTAAGTGAAGTATCGACATTTCTCACCACACCCTGTTTTTGAATCATAGATTTTGGGATATACGCCTCCAAGTTATTTCTGATGAAGACTTCAGATTTTACAAGATTGTTTGCCGAGTCTCTATTGCTAGATTCTATCTTGATTCTATTCCGACCGCAGCTTGAGATGTTTACTAGGTTGTTTGATGTCATGAAACCCTGCTCCCTCAGTAGTTTTCCTATCGACATCGGGTGGATACGCCCAACGTTCTTGTCTTTTCCTTCAACTATTACTACATACGGTCCACTGTCACTTGGTTCATACCTGTTGTTCTCTGAGCACTGCTGTGGAATCTGCAGGTTGTTGACAGCAGTGTGTGCCGGTGCCAGTGACGCTGTCGTGATGTGTGAGGCTGCTGGGCTCTGCTGTAGACACTGCGGGTTGTTGGCGGTAGATAGTGCCGGTGCCTGTGGCGGTGCCATGCTGTATGAAGCTGCTGGGCTCTGCTGTGGACGCTGCGAGTTGTTGACAATAGTGAGTTCTGATGCCAGTGGCAGTGCCATGCTTTGAAGGTCTGCTAGGCTCTGCGATCTTATGCCGTCTGACGACAGTCGTGCGATTTTCTCTGTCGTGCGCGTGGAACTTCTTCTGTCTCCTTCTTCCGGTACCTGGCGTTTGGTGGACTTGACACTCGAGAGTTGGTAGCCGCACATGGGGTCGTCTGTCTCCGGTTCAGGTAGGTTAGGTGTGGTGTTGGCTGGGTTGGTTTCTTCTGTTGGTTGGTTGGTAATCGTATTCAGTGCTGTTGATATTACCATACTTGTTGGAGGCTGAATGAGATTTGTCTCTCTAGTTGAGGTATCCTCTATGTTGTGAGTACCTCCTTCACCATATAATCCTCCAAACATCGTCGGCGCTATTCGCTCTGATAAAGTTTAGAGATGATTACGGTGGTTAACAGATTAGGTGGATGTCAAGCGTCGATGATTACAGTTCAACAAGTATCTTATGTTTCGCTTTTGACTAAATACTGGTTATTCACTGTACCCTTGACTGGGAAAACTGTAACTTCCTGGTCCGTTTATAACACAACAACTGTACTAAGCCGCTTCGCGCGCACAAGGAAGTTTCTCCTCCGAAGGTTGCGACTCGACTGAAATCCGACACTTATGAAACTATATTTATGTAAACAAAATAAAGTTGGATGCCGAGCGGTAAGGATACCTCCCTGATAGTGTGATACGCTTTAAGCTGTCGATGCATGTATACATTGTGAGATCAGTAGTACAGATAACTATCTAAGGGGTTTTATCGTGAATACCTTCTGACGTGTAGTATGAAGTGTTACCATGATTTGTGGGTTCACAATGTAGCACCACTTGACCACAAAGATTACATTTAATGAGTTAATGTCGAAGTTTAACGAGGAGGACAAGTAGCTACGCCATCAACATCATAGTGTTTGAAATTTGTTTAAAAAATTCTGTCGTTTTCTTTTGCCTTTCGCCAAAAACTAATGTTCTCTATCATGTCGTTCAATTTTTACATCTACCAATGTATCATACAAGTGTTGTAAAATAAGGGTACATAAGTATGTAGTTGACAGAATTACCAGCGTATGATGTATGACAATCCTGGTAATCATCAACACGCGAGAGACCTTCTTCTCGTGAAAACTGTTGTGCGCGTCAACAGAATTCTATGTTCTCACGTTATACGAGCGGCACGATAAATTTCGTTCATTGCAAAGGTCTCGTTTGTTAATAGACTGAGTCATATGCTGTTAAAAAGTGCTGAACTCATAATCGAATGCTGATAAAGGAGGTTCTTTACGGAAGTGAAACTGGAACTGTGGGAATACCAGAAAGACGGGATGTTAAAATTTAGCTCTATGGAAGGATGTCGAAAATTAAACGGACAGATAAAGCACAAGATGTACCTAATCCCACAACAGCGGCTTTAAAGCAATAGGTGGAGGAGTTGGTTAGGACCTCATAATTCAAGAGTACATTAAGTCACGATCGTGTACCTAAAAGTTTACAGACTAACAATGGAAAGGAATTATACAGTGGAAGTTTAATATGCAATGATTTTTGTCATTTTAATTTAAATGAGGTGAAGTGTATGCTGTGTCTCTCTACACTCCTATTTATTTCTTCTTCTTATTATTATTTTTGCTATATCATTTTAAATTCTTTGGCTGTAAATTTCCCACACATTCACTTTCACCCTTTATAAAATTTAATTTTAAACTCTTTCAGTATGTTTGGTAAATCATTCAGCACTTCTATTGGTAATTTATTCCAATCCCGCACTCCCTTACTTTCCCCTTATGCCTGAATTCGAATGCTTGTTTGTCATCATAATCTTCTCTTTCCTTCTTTGCATTACTTCTAATTCTTCTAACAATATTCTTCAAACCCTCATAATCAATATACACATTGTATGCTCCTAACAATCTTAATCCTCCTCCTGTCTTCCAACAAATCCCAATACAGATTCTTTACCATATTGGTCACTGATTGCATTGTGTGATAATTTTCACTATCAAATATACCTGTCCTCCTATACGCCCTCATTATACACTAGTATTAAGGCTTCGATAGATGAACGGGTAAACAGTACTACAAAGAACTCAATTTGGCAAGAATTTAGCATTGTAGATTCCATTATTAGCTAGACTTACTAAGATTGCTAATTTCCAATTATATCACAAAATAGCATAGTACTGTTAAGATGAAACTATGTGTTTATGAAGACAACTCGCTAACTTCAAATGTATATTGTCGAAATAATATCTCCATCCCAGAAAAGTTCAAAGTTTGTGATCATGTTAGAATCAGCAGATTTAAGGAAGAGTTTCAGTGAGGCTACTCACCATGGTGACAATATTTATCATTAATTTTGAATATGTTTTATAGCTGCAATAAAAAACGTTTCTGAAACCACTGATTTGTCAGGAAGATATGAATTCTTGTGTTTTGACAGAATTTATGATCGAGGTAGTGACAAGGCTCATAGACGCGTACTTCATCTAGATAATAATATACAAGATGTCTACGGAAGATGTCTCCGATTTCAACAATGATCGACAGAAGAATGCAACAAACGGTATTTTTTATCGTGAAAGCTGTAAGAAGTTAAAAAAAAATGTAGCAAAAGCTGTTAACAGATGGTGCTGTAATCGTAATAAATGCTTGCCTATAAATAGTGCTTCAAAGCCCAGAGCAATCAGTTCTACCGTTGAACGAAGCAGTTGGAAGAGTTTGAATCATTTATCTGTGTGGCTACTGAGTCCATTTCCGCTGAGACATTGCAGATTGTAATGGTAAATTTCATTTTGCGTTTGCGGCACCTCTGTACTTCGAGTGGCGGACATTTTGAAAACACTGTGACGTGATTCATTCATTACAAAGACTGCTTGCAGAGGACGAGTTTATTTATGCATTCTGATCCGAGCTGTACAGCGTACAATGCCATCTGTTAACAGCTTTTATAACTTTTTTAAACCTCTGTATGAAACTTTTTCAGCTTTCGCAATAAATATACCATTTGCCGAATTCTTCTGTGGATCTTTGTTTTCGATATATTACATTTTGAAATCAGCGAATTCTTTCTTGGACATCCTGGAATAGGGTTCAACAATTGTATATAATAGTGGCGGAGAAAATTTGCGTTTGTAATAAAGAAGCTTCCAACACTAGTTGATCGGCTAGCGAAGTGGTCCGAAAGGAAACACAGGACATATTTTGATTGTTTGTAATTATGTGTGAGCCTTTCGACCTCCATAAGATTCAGTGCGACAGAGATTGTTTCTCTTACATACCGCGTCCCTTTTATTGTTATTTCGATAATTTTTGTCGTCATAACCGCACATAAATCATTAGATGTGTCAGAACTTGTTACATAACGAATTTTCTGGGAGAAAAATGATTACAACAAATTGTCGATGAGTGTAATAAGTACAGCAAAAGCGATTTTTTTTAATATAGCTGTCACTTATTAGGTTAATGAAGATCTCATTAGCCGTCATCAAGACTACTGCCTTTAGAAATGATGTGTCACTCAATGAAACTAAGGATTCATATGCAGAATGGAAAAAGCCATCATAAAGGGTTCTGACGGAAGACGGGAGGTAGGACAAAATAGCGATGGGTGTGTATAATCAGGTAAATTTTATACCCGACGCTTGGATGGGTCCTTTGGGACAAATTTTTGATATTATTTTCAGGAAGATGTTCAGAAATTAGTATTTTATTCCATGAATTTGTAGCATTGGGTGGAAACGGGGAAGCGCGTGGAGAAACTGAAGAAATTTTGTAAATACAATTTATATCTTTATACAGACAGGAATTATACCATTAGTAGTAAGGAAACTAAAAGTCTGACATGACGACATAAATAATTATTTCGTCTCTTCTGTATGCGGAAACAATTGCTGACTGAGGATATATTGTACAGCTACTTGTCACCTGTTTGCTGAAGTCACTGACACCACTTGTTCCTTTGCATTCCAGAGCACCTGGCGTTAGATATGCAGAAATACTTACAGCCCCCATGAATGCTGTACTACTATTTGTCTCTTCTTTGCTGACGTCACGACGAGCACTGGCTGTCTGTTATACTAGAGGGGTTCTGCTTTTACAAACAGTGCATACAGGTGATCTCTTTCGATATGAAAAAGTATGCTCGACGGATTTTTTTACTTATGGCTTTACGCCTCGTTGACGTCGAGGTCATTAGAGACGGGATGGAACTGGGGACAAGGAACGGGAAGGAATTCGGCCATGGCCTCGAAGGAAGTATTCCAGCATTCGCCTGGAGAGATTTGGGGAAACCATAGAAAACCCAAATCTGGATGCCCGGACGGGGATTCGAACTGGCGTCCTCTCGAATACGAGGCCAGAGCGTTAACCGCTCACCCGTCACGCTTGGTTTGTGCTCGAACGAACCATTAGGGAGCGTGCACAAACTACGTGGCTCGGTCCAGGGGGGGGGGTTGGCTGGAAAGATACGCTGGGCTACGTGGGGGGAGGGGGGATTCCGAGCCAGGCCACGTAGCTTTCCTTTCATAACATTTTTCTCCTTTCATAACATTTTTCACAATTAAAATGAAGAACAGAACTCACAACAGCATGTGAATATTTATTTCCCTCAGTTAATTATCTTCGTATGTAATTTACAAATGTCTGACAAGAGAAAATAGAACAAAATGTCTTCTGGAATCAAAAGGGAGAGAAGCTACGTGCTACGTGGGGGGGGGGGGGGGGTTCACAGGTGGCCAAAATGGAGCTACGTGGTTTATGCACGCTCCCTTACCACCCAGAGTTTGAGCACGCAGTGTAAAGCCCTGTCGCAATTACTAGTAATAAAAACTGCAGTAATGTAAAATAAGTGTTCGGCCACTGAACCTTACGAACGTGTAAATACTGAAAAAATGTTAAAGCACAGTAATGCGAACGGTGTCTTCTATAACTGACGAAGTAAGAAATGGCCTCTGCGTCTGCGAAACGTAAAGCCCGGAAAAAAAACAACAGAATGTTAACAGATGTCCGCCGTACTCGAATTACGCAGTCTATGTTGGCTTTGTAGTTTGGCAGGTTAAGCGTTACATTGACATTAGGTAATTCTGACCGTAGGCATGGCCGTCACATGGATGTCGGTGCATGTAGCATGTGACATCATCACGGGACTTCAGCGACCTAACGGTACCTGTGGAACATCTTTATGGTAAATAGATGTTTTATTATAAACACCAGTCATCCCTACTTATGAGATTTTGATGTTATTTATTTTTACTAGTCAAACATTACAAAGTTTTAAAAAGATTTGTGAACTTACGCTTAAAGTATAATTTAAACATTTTAGAACAATCTTTCCTTTAAATAAATGTAATAAACTCTTACTAAATCGAACATTTACAAATGAAAACCTTCTTAACAATCGCCTACTTTTCTCACTATTTTTTCACAATTGTTGGTAAGAGATTAATGGATATGTTAAAAATACAGCCGATCTGGTATTTACATACTTAATATGTTGCTGCACACCTGCGTTTTGATAATGACTTACGTTCCGCAATGTAAAATACTTCGAATCCGACCGCAAATTATGAGCTCAGTAATAAAAATGTCCTACAGGCTGCGATATAACATTTATGTATATAAAGATGAATGTATGTATGTTTGTTTGTTCTTCATACAAATCCACAGTTTTCATCCGATCTCGATGAAACTGTGCACGCTTATCCTTTGAAACAAGGAGAAAAATACTGTCTATATTTGGTTATCTGTATAAATAATACATGTTGTCTTATAATTTCGATAAGTTACTGAATGGCGATAGACAGACGTGTTGAATGTGGAGGTCTCTATACTGTTTTACGTGTAGTGGCCAGGTAGCTGAGGGGCTAGAGCGCTTGCTTACTTATGTTAGGGTCGTGGTCTCCGGTTAAAATCACCGTGGAGGCTAATATTTTTAAAAATTGTTTTTGATAGTAAGAGTCACGCCTGGGCCGTTGGTTATTCGGATTGAATGTTAAACTGTAGATATCACAAAGTTAGGGATGCAATGCGAGGCAAATCGTAGGTAGTCTTGCAATGCTGTAGGTGTAAACTTTTTTACGTTATGTTGATCCCTCAGGGGTGATTTGCAATCAGTGTGTGTGTGTGATATGCAGTTATAATACTATAAATGCGGAAGCAAGTCTCTGTCTTTTGTTACGTTTTAACTACTAAATGCCTGTACTGATATTGACGGAATTTGACAAGAAAATCTATAGGGAGGGCACGGGACATTTTTTTTTTTTTCGGTATTATTAACAATTGTAGTCACGAAATTTTGAGAATTACCGAATGGTGACAGAGAGACGGATGTGTGTTTTAGTCTGTAATGTTACGTCGGTTGCTGATGTTGTGATTCTCGCTCATTATGTTAGTGTGTTTGCCCTGTCCTATTAGTTTCTGTCTGCTTACATGTTTCTGGCACCAGTTTTTTTTTTTTTTTTTTTTTTTTTTTTTTTTTTTTTTTTTTTTTTTTTTTTTTTTTTTTTGCCGTGCGGGCGTAAACTGGCCTAAGTTATAGCTCTTGCAGTGCACGAGCAGCTAATGTTATTAGAACCCAAGAATCGGATGGTCATGCTGAAGAAAGAAGAAAAGACCAAGCTGAAATAACGCTGACCTTAGTTAACACCCCCCCTCCCTCACATCACCTTCGTTTGTTTTTCTGTTTGAAATATGTTGGAAATTGATTCTCTTCAAGAGACAGGTTCGGCAGTAGAATGATATAGTGATAGCTTTCCTGTCATATTTTGCCAACTCGGTGTTGTTTGGGACCAATCCTTCGTTGCGAACAACTTTTTATATTCAATTCTGGCAAAGCAATTCTTAATCCACGTGTACGGAGTCACGGATATCTGTAGTATTATATATAAGTACATTTATGAGTGTTTGTGATGTTTTACTGTATTCTCCAGGGGCGTTGTTGTCAGGGCCGGCGCTAGGATTTTGGGGCCCGGGGTAAGCGTCCTTGGCAGTTGGGCGCCTTCGGGCAATTCTTTTTTTTTTTAGCTCTACAACTTGTCGAGTGGAGGGCCCCTATAGCCGGTGGCCGGGCCCCATCAGACGGGCGGACCCCGGTACATTTGACCCACTTACCCCCCTCTAACGCCGGCCCTGGTTGTTGTTCACTGAAGATGCGGATTAGCTTTTACGGATGAAAGAATTGCGGTCTGGTGACACTACTCAATTCCAGTCATGATCGTGAAGTGCACATAAGAGGTTGTAGCACTGACATCACAGTGAAGATACCATGGAGCAAAGAGATTAATTGTTTGATGAACTTAAGATTTCTTCATTTCAAGGCTCAAACCCACTTGTCTAACGGAATGGTATAATGGGCCGTCATTCTGATCATCCTCTAGGTTCGCATGAATACTTTTTTGACGGACGAAATAAATAAATTTGATATTTGATACAAGGTGGGAGATCGAAAGCTACCCGGTTTGAATAACTGTCTCAGCGGAGATTTTCATAGGCCCTTAACCAGGTCTTCAACCCTGACACAGCTAGTTTCCTAGGTGTAAAGTGATTTCAGAACTCTTCCGTGGTTCGGATTCCACTTTAAACTAATGATCCCCTTTACCCGGTAGAATACCGGGTTAGGTTAGGTAGGGGGGAAAGGAATTGTCCACCCTACATACGATATTCTTAAATATTATGAAAAAAGTTGACACATAAAGTATTTAATAGGCATTGCGGCACTTTCGAATAAATATAAACAATGCACAGCATGAATTTCATTTGAAATCTGTTCGACCATTCTCAGTTCTCGACAAAATAGTCTAACGTTCAGCAGTTTCAGCGTATAGTTTAGTTGATTTTCGCTGTCACTTTGTCATCTCTATGTCACTCTCAATCTCCGAACACTTTATTACTTAAGGAAACTTAGAGGACCTGGCACTGAACTGTTTGTGACCGCGTATTCGTAATCTGTTAAAAGAAACTTTGCAATCATGACTACATGATAACGCGATTGCGGGGTTGAGCTCCGTAGACCCATCTGTGACCTGTGGCAATAAGACAGCAGCTGAGAGAGTCGGTGCGGAATCTAATTCCCCAAGGAGTTGGCTCTCCGATATTCATTTGACAGACGGCTTTGTTGTTCTGGGAAGCCGTTCCGCCAATTCAGCTTCGTAGAAATGCCATTGAATACGTCGCTGACCGATGCCAACCGTCCAAACTGTACATCTGAGCTAAGTCCTCGCTCCCGTCAGGACTTAGTGCTTTCGGCAGGTGAAAAATGTGATGTAACCATAGCAAACACGGTCTTCAAATATCATACACGAAGGATACAGTCTTGGAAACGTCCAGGGGCTACAGTTAGACATCAGCTAGGTTTTATAATGACTAAAGAGAGAATCAAAAACCCGACTTCTAGACTGTAAAGTATACCCGGTAACCCATATATACTATGACCGATTGACCACAACCTGAAAGTTACGAGGTGAATGCTAAAATTCAAGAAAATAAAGGAACAACCCAAAAGGAGCTGAAATGAAAAAATGAAGTAATATCACATCAGAGAAAACTAGGGAGAGATTGTTAACGCAATTCTAAGTAATAACTTCGAAGAGAATTGAACACAAGAACTGAATGCGCTTAAGAGAGACATAACCAAAGCTGGTGACGAAACGTTAGGCATTAGGAAAGAAGATGGCCGAATACCTTCGATCACAGAAGAAATTTTGTAGTCACAGGTTGAAGATGGACGATAGTTATACAGATAATTTAGAATTGAAATCAACAAAAGAAAAATAGCTCCAATAATATGTGTGAAGGGGTAGAAAATGATATGGTCATGGGTAATGTAGATGTGGCCTGTACGAAGTTCAAATAGACTTTTGGGTACATAACGGAAACATGTGCAAACAATAAAGGTGATGATATGAAAGTTTCGTAAATAGAACCAAACGATGGAACTGATACATAGAGAAACAGTTCGTAGAATGTGGTTGAATTTCAACAGCAGTGTGCTGGAAAGGGACCATGTCGACATTGATGATTTAGGAGTTCGTGTTTTGAGGGCAGAATTTGAGAGACACTTGAGAAATTTGGATTCCACTAATTGTAATTGATGAGATTTCTGTAGAACTCCTAAAAATAAAAGGGAATCCAAAGATTTTAGTAAAAAATATTATTAACACACCCGAAGAAACTACAAGTTGACAATTGTGAAATCTATCGCACTATAAGTCTAACATCACATGCTTCAAACTTATTGAATAGGAAAGTATACAAAAGGATAAGAGGGATAGCTAGATAGATGTTAGGTGGAGGTCAGTCTGGGTTTAGGAAAAACCAGGACACAAGGAAAATATAAGATTAATACTGGAATGGCGGATAAAGAAAAACAAGGGTGCGTTTATGCCGTTAGTTGACTTAGGAAAAATATTTGATAATATAAAATAGACAAGATTTTCAAAATCTTAAAGAAGTATGTATAAAACAACGAGGTAGATTAATAATTTATGATCTATATAAGAAACTGGTGCCTATAACGAAAGCAGAAAATCACGAGAAATATGCATCACTCATGTGAAACAAGACTGTAGTCAGTCGAAATTAAAACTCAACTCGTATGTAGAAAAAGCAACGAAAGAATTTGAAGAAAGGTTTGATACAAGTAGAGAGGATACGTCAGTATGCTGCCATGCGTGGGAAAATGTTGACACTTGATTACAGGATGCTTATGACTGCCTGGGGAGGTGTTGACAGGTGTTTAGACCACATAAGAACACCTAGAGAGGTATTGACAGGTTTATCGATGTTTCCTCTCCTCAACTAAATTCAGATTCAGTAGCACAAAGGATATCGCCGGTACACAATGGGAATTATGGTAACGATCTGTTGCACCTGGACGGCACACGCTCACCTGCAGCGTTGCTAAATCTGTTTTCCCCTACTGTACCTAACATGACCTACATACATTTATAGACTCACTGACTTTTAATCGAAAACACTAACTAACAAAAAAATTCAGTTATCCTAATTTTGAAATGAAATGGGAAAAAAATACTCACTTTCTCTTTGACTTAACCCTAAAATAAAAAAAGTAGATAATGCCATGGTTTTAACACAATTAAATTAATAAACCTTCGAGTTCCGTGGTCGTCGGTTTCATTGCGGTGAGTAATAAATTAATGAACTCATAGAAATTCATTTCTACTTTATCGGCCTACACATCGACGAGTATGTACATTAACTTTGGATACGATAGAAGTGATCCTGTTTAATTTATTAATTCATGAAGGGGATATTTAAGTTTACCCTTAAAAATGCAAAACACAGTGCATATGGTAGCCGTGAACTAAGACAATACACAGTTATCGGTGGTTATGTAGTAATTTATATTTTGCCAAACGCTTCACTTATTTCTGAGATTCGTCGTTACAGATCCACCACTTGGAGTCCCATTTCTTCATCTTAACATACAGTACATCGAATAACAAGTAACTATGTCATCAAACACATTTTCTTACAGAATTATTTTATACGACTCAAAAACTACAACGTTCAAACAATATTATAAAGCGGAATTACTGCTTATATGTGTGTTTTAGCCTCTATGACAAAACAAGAAGTTGCCTGTTACCACGTTTTCCCTCAGAAACAAAGTATATTTTTTAATGTTATTGCCCTATTTCTCGCTTGTAGTATATTATTCACTAGATTGTCAGTGCACTCACGCAATGCGAATGTTCTGTACCTTCTTATCACTGATAATTCTAAATTAATGAGTGTGTCTAGCTTTTCGGAGGCCACTGCTTGACAAATGTATTATTCGCTGGTACGCCTCAGTAGCACATGAGCCAGCCCAGGTCGGTAATGTATGCGTATTGCCCGCGGCTACGGTTTGGCTGCATGCTGTGGCGGTATTACGCACAGATTCAAAACAGCATTACAGTAATATCAATACCCCATTTAAAAAATAATGACATAGACGTGTAGCAGTGGAAATTTCAGTTGAGAAGCATGAGGATGAACGTATTACGTTGGCCCCTGACAAGCACGGGGCAAGTTTTCTTTTTTCCCAGCCTCATGCTTTCTCTTTTAGGCACTATATAAAGTTGAATATCTTTTGTATGAATTAACCAAAGTAAATGCGGCAACTTGATTTGTAATGAGAAGGTAAAGTATATAATCGTTTATGCGTTGGTTGGTGTTGTAGAAATTAATTTATGAGAGTTTATTAATATATTAATGACCGGATTGGAAATGACGAACAGCCATAACATTGACTCATATTTTGATTCCAGGTTGGGATCAAGTATACTCAAGTTATATCATAAGTTAATCAGACGGTGATTGTAACACGGTATTTGATTACCATATTAGATTAATTAAAATCGTATATGAATTTGCGTTTTCGATTAAAAGTCAGTCAGTCTGAAGATCCAGGTGTGCATGGGGTTTGACAACACTGCGGGTGGCCGCATATCAGCCAGGTGCAATATTTCACTAGCATAATTCCTTTATCCCATTTTGAGTCGGCTTTTTACTTTGTGTATTAAATTTGAGGTTCAGTTCGCTGATAGCAACGGTCGTGTGCACTACCTGCAGCGCTCTACCCTACGAGCTCGCCTGTGCTAGCAAGTGTTTACTTCCGTATATCGCTACAGTTAAAGTTGTTTCTATTCTTCGGAGTGTTAATCAAAACCAAATATCAAATATTTATCTTTCAAGTTCTCATCACTCATGGTTCTCGAGGAGCCTGGTACAGGGCAATTAGTTCGCACTGCACTGAATCTTGTTTACAACGCCAACGAAATACAAGAGCCACCTTCACAACAATCCACGCTTCAATCAACTATTTCTCCAGCGGCAGCTACTGCATCCTGGGCACAATTCACCATGCCAACTACAGCAGACATTCCGATGGAAACCACCATTCCTCCTTCAGCTTCATTTTCTAAGGTAAACGCCAAACGAACAGCTGTTCCTATGGAGTCCGATCCCAATCATCTCGAATTTCGAAAACCCGCAAAAAGCAAATTGTTCCCGCCTCCTCTGTCAATCGTAAATACCAAGTCAACGTTACGGCTGTGCATAACAAGTTCTCAGTGTTGGACACCGTGGGAGATCAATGTGAGGCCACTGATGTCGTATCTGACGCAGTAGTCAAAGTAGTGATCCCCCAAATCTTTCTACATGATGTTAAAAGTTACCAGCAAATTCTGAAAGATATGTCCACCTTAGCGAAGGATGACTTCACGACCCAAAAACGTGGATCTATGATCAAAATTAACACTAGCTCTACCACTGACTATCTCGCTGTCGTGAAATTCCTAGACGAGGCCCAGCTACCCTACCACACCTTCAAAGATCCTAAAAACAAGAAGCTAGAGGTAGACCTGCGCAACGTCCCAATCTCATTAACTGATGCTGAAATTCTAGAAGAGCTTCAAGCTCGATAGCTACCAGATACAAAAGTGACAAGACTTCTTTATAAAAAATAAAATACCAATGCCCCTGTGCGTCGTTGAATTAGACGACAACCAGCAAGCAAAAGAAATCTTCCAATTAACTAGTCTCTTCCATCATCTCTGTAGAATACCGTCGAAAACCTCCCACAATGTATTAAATGTCAACGTTTCAGACATACAAAAAAAATTGTTATTTTCCTCCCAGATGTGTAAAATGTCCGGATAACCACCGCTACTCCGACTGTCCAAAATCTAAACAAACCGACCCACAATGTGTCAACTGTGGCGTTAAGCACTCTGCTAATTACCGAGGCTGTGCCTATTACCTCACCATTAAAAGAAGCAAACAACCTATCCTGCCACCTATGAACAGCCCATCTTCCACTGACCCATCGCCTTCACAAGCATCTCAGGCACCACTCCTTGACGAACGCAATTTTCCGGCAATGCCAGGCAGCTCCCGCAACCAGCCCTCTGAACCACAATGGCCTCTCAAACATTCCTATCACCGCAAAGAATCCATTAATCCCGCTAGCTCTTCATCTTCTGCAACACTCGAAGGTCTGCAAACCTCTCTCTTACACTCCTTCCTTCACATTATCCAACCATTTTTTCCTAGCTTTAAATCATTACTATTTAATTTTGTCACGGAGGTACTGCGTAGTGAATAATAGTGTGCCTCCAGCCTTTTTGTCTCAAATTTTTAAACTGGAATGCCAGCGGAATTAAATCTAAGCGACAAGGACTTCTCGAGTTTCTGTCCAGACACAATATCGACGTTTCTTGCATTTCTGAAACTCGTCTACTTCAGCAAGAGCGCTTCACCATGCCAGGATATTCTATATATAGGGAAGATCGTATTGCTGCTAACGCCTCCGGCGGAGTAGCACTACTTATCAAAAGGAACATCTCCCATCATCCCATCTTTCTTGTCAAACTTAGAAGCCGACGCTATCAAGCTTTCTACGCGGAATGGGCAATCCCTAATCATCATAGCCGCGTACAAACCACCATCGAAATTTCTGGAGCAGCAAGACTTCAATACATTATTCACTACGACGTCTCCCACTATACTAATGGGAGACTTAGTAAACACGCCCTCTGGGAATGTATACACCTAATGGACGTCGCCTTCGACAGGAAGCAAATGACTGTGCGTTCCATTTCGTCAGTCCAGACTAGCCAACCTATTATTCCCATAACCCTCACGTACTCTGACATCCTTGGTGTAATACTAGTGAAACAAATTTCCCGTCCTCTTTACACACAAGTGGTACCTGAACTCGATTCTGATCATTTCCCAGTAGTAGCCACTTTCGAAATAAATACTCCCACCTACTCACATACACCCTCACTTCTAATGGGGCGCGTTGACTGCGCTAAATTTCAACGTCATTTTAGTGAAGATCTTCGCCTTAATTTTCCTCTACGAAACACAACCGACGTTTACACCTCAATTTCTCACCTCACCGCAATATCCTCTCTAAAGGCAGCCTCTTCAACCCCTCCACGGCGATCTAGACCAATTTCGTACCATAAAACCCTACCGTTGGAAATTGTGAACATGCTTCAAGCCAAGCATCGCTTGAGAAGGCAGTGGCAAAATCTACGACTACAATGGCAACGTACTCGTCTCAATCAACTGAACTGCCAAGTCAAGCAAGCTCTGGACTCATACCATTTCCATACTTATTAGCGCCATCTCTCAGGTATGTCTCCTTACGACGGTACTCTATGGAAGGAGAACCCCTCACAATACCTCCGCTCCGACAAGTAGACAGCTACTGTACCAGTCATCAAGAAAAATGTGAACTGCTTGCTGATTACTTCCAATCATCCTTCACTCCAAATACAGCACACGACAACCAATCGGCAACTTAAATAGAGAGTCTTCCTCATATTTACCCCACTGCTCCCCTGCCAATCTCGTTTACCTAACCCCGAGAGATCCGTGCTCGCTCGTTTCCAAAAAAGCCCCTAGCCACGACCAAATTCCCAATGCGGTCCTCAAACTTCTACTTGATAAAGCTGCACCCTTCCTAGCATCCATATTTAATGCACTACTCCGCCTTGGTTATTTCCCATCTTCCTGGAAACACGAGGAAATAATTGTTTTCCCATATCCCGGCAAACCCACAAACCAACCAGCCAGTTACCGACCAATAAGTTTACTTTCGGCTCTATCTAAAATCTTCGAAAAAAATAATCAAGAAACGTAAATGTAAATTTCTCAGACATGCTTCAGTAATACCCATGTTTCAGTTCAAATTTCAAACACACCACTCCACCACCCATCAACTTCTCCGCATCACCGAAATCATAGCAGGAGATTTCGAAAGATAACAACACACGGCTGCCGCCTGTCTATTCTCTACGCAGGCTTTCAACAAAGTGTGGCATGCTGGGTTATTGTATAAACTGCGCAACATTGGTCTCCTTGATTACTGGTACAGAATCCTCCACAGCTTCCTACTCTGCAAAAATTGATTCAGTCAAATCCGTTCCCCGCCCTGCCCTAGCTGGTGTTCCACAAGGCTCTGTCCTCGGACCAACGCTCTTCAATATTTATACCTCTGATTTCCCTGATCTGACCACTTCTGCCGTAGCAATATACGCTGATGACACTGCACTATTCATCTCCCACTAAGATATTCATACAGCTGTTCACAACCTTCAAGTGGCCCTTACTTTCTTAACTAACTGGTTGAACATGTGGCGCATCGCACTGAACCCAACTAATTGCGAAGCAATGATCTTCACTCTCCAACGCCCCGGCTCTACCAACTCCGATTGTTATCAATGGCACACGTGTACCATGGTAACGCCCCGACGAGACCGTCAAATACCTGGGAGTGCATCTGGACTGACGACTGAACTGGAACGCCCACATCAACTCCAAACTCAACCTCGCATACACCCGACAAATTATATCCTATTATCAACCGGTAGTCTTCTCTCTAAAGTAACATCACTGTCCTACTATACACCTCCTTAATTTGACCTTTACTGATCTACGCCTTCCCAGTCTAGGAAGGTGCCGCTGCCAACAAATCAAGAGGATACAGTCACATCAAAACTAAATCTTGCGGATCTCCGTCGATGCTCCATGGTTCGTCCGCAACTCCCAGCTGCACCGCGAACTCTGACAGCCTACCATCACAAAGTTTATCCAAGAGCAAGCACGACGCTTCTACCAGCACCTTACCACCGCGTATTACTCCCTGGGCACCAAATCCGACAGACCTACAAGAATCATCAACCGCTTACCCCAGGATCTTCTATTCCAGATGGACAATTAGAACTACAAATTATTCAGACTTCACCTGATAATGTTCCTACAAAACTATTATGCTTAATGTTATTGAGGGAAGTGCCGCGCCGTTCAATGTATTCATGTCCTTTCTTCAATTCATGATTTTTTTCCACTCCAATCTGTAAAGCGTAAATACGCTGAACGATTGTAATAAAGAAATTAAACAAAAAATTCTGAGGTTAGATGGGGTGGGGGGAAGCGATCAACCTGTCAACACCTCCTCAGGTTATAACATTGAGATTTGGAAATAAGGTTGCAAGCATTCCTTTACCCTTTCAGAAGAGTTGTCAGTTGCGGATCACAACCATTGTCGTAGCTTCTCCAAATGAGAAGTAATACTGCCCAGAAGTTTTCACAGTCAGTGAAACTAACTTAAAATGGTGAGCACCTAGGAGTACCAATTTCCTTCTTTTTCTGCTATCGAGTGATACATCAGAATGTAACCGTGTTATTAGTATAAAAGCAAATTTAAATACGTATCCACATCAGAATTGTTTTAAATATCTGAGATGTCACTACGGTTAACTGTTGCCTAATTTGTTAATTTCTTCGTCGTAGGAGATGAGATCATGCTAGTATACACTGAAGAAACTTATTTTGTTAGTAGCTGGGTATCACATGGTCATAAATTCATTACCGTTAGACGCAGAATCAACACCTCAAGCGGTATGACCAGGGTGATGTCGTAATGAACAATCTTGTGTGTTCGTTTTCAAATTCCGTTTCGGTTATTCACATGTAGGTATTCCGTGCATTAATGGAATTATATCAGTCAGTGATGAGATTGGGTGAGCGATATTCTTCCCAATCTATTCACTGGGCACCTATAGGTCACTAAACGCAGTAGGAAGAAGACCTGCCTTTTCTCTCGAACAAAAGACCTGTCAATCATCCGACCACACCCCTTTTTGTGAGGCAAGCCCAATTCGGTGTACTAGTGGGACCCCCTCCCCAACGTGGCACTGTTGCCACAATGAGGGATGCTATTTCGCTAACCTACGTTTGTCCAGCCTTTTGAGGGGCAAATACAATGAAGACAGCTGACAGTAACATATATTTATTACCTGTTGACTCCCAGCGTGGAACTGGCACGGGCGGACCCCCGCAACACTGACGCGTCTCGACTTCGTCCCTCACACCTACTCCCTATGCAGAAGTTTCTTGAACTGTGATTTTTTTTCCCGCCAACATAATCTCTTTTTTATATTCTGACAGTTAATAATGATTTAATCTAAAGTTTGATTAAAATACGGATCAAAGGGGGTGTTATTTAATTTTGATTGAATTATACTTATGATTAAAACGATTATATGAGTTTGTAATTAGTTCCATTACCAGTATTGCTTACTCGAGCACTGTGCGGACATTTAATCTGAAGAATACTCAATTAAAACATTTAATTGACTTAAAATCATAGTTAAACTGATTTAATTGACTTTATATTGATTCCATATAATCACACACCAATTTTTTTTTTTTTTTTTTTTTTTAAATCGTTTTCATTAGGATCAGTTTAAAGAGAGGTAGCTAAAATTGTTTGACAGTCAGGCTCATGAAATACAAAACCACTCCTATTACTTTTCAGTTCTCAAGTAATAATAGCTCTTATGAACTTATCCGATTTTTTGGAGGGATTTATATTGAGCATCACTGACTTTTTTCCAATACTCGTTTACTGCTCGTGAATCACACTGTGTTAAAGGCTATACTGCGTAGCACAGACGTTTCTAGCGTGAAAACGCCACTTTAGAGCTCCATGCCTCCAATGAAGTAGTCCATCGAAACGAAACTTGAGAAAGTGGAGGGGGGGGCACATGCAATTATCTGCTTCGTATATTCTGATCTTTGTCTACCTCTACAGTCCTTTCCTTCGACTGTTCCTTCCACCAACAAATTAACCAATCCCGCATGGCTTAAAATGTGACCCACCATCACCTTCTTTCTCTAAGACTTTTCCATAAGTTTCTTTTCTCAACCATCATTTTCAAAACACGCTCATTTAATATTTTATCTGTCTACTTAATTTTCAGTATCCTTATAAAGCACCATATTTCAAATGCTTCCATATTCCTGTTTGTTGGTATTCATAAACTCCTTGCTTCGCTACCATAATGTGCTGTTCTCAACAGAAAAAGTTTCAAAAAGTGTTTTCTGAGTCTTAGGTCAATATTTGAAACTAAAAATTTAGTTTTAAATTGTGATATACATTTATTATTATTATCTTCCATTTATACATACAAAAATAAATTGAGATCCAGGTAGATGAAGCATTACGAGTTTCTTAAGTCAATGTCTATACTTTTGTAGTCAACAGGTGAACGGGCTGGCTGGTCGTTCTAACATGGGGTGCTCCGGCTTTCGGCAACTATGCTTACAGGAAATTTAAATACTTTGATGCTAATCTCCCCCTGTGATTGCAATCTAAGTTGTTTGGTAGACGAAGTACTACATCGCACTCGTAAATGACAGAAGATATTCGCATATTCCGTTCCTCAATAAATGCAAACGGAACCTATGTCGTCTGTCTGACAGACAATTCCAACCCAAGCTGCGTATTAATTATGTGACTCTCTAGTAAGGACTGTGGCAAACATTAACGAATTGAGCGACTCTTTTAAGTACTTTCTCTATCGTATCAGTGAATCCCTTGCGATAAGGATCCCAAACTGCACAACACCAATGCAATAGTGGATGAACCAGGATTTTGTGCGCTATCTCCTTTCTATGAGTGCTACAATTCTTCAAAATACGACCTATGAATTGCAATCTAGAATTAACTTTACCTACAACGGAAGTTTTGTGCAAATCCCATTTCATGTTGCTTTTTGCTATTACGACAAAATACTTCAGGGAATCAACGATCTCAATAATTAGGTTGTTGATTTTTTACTCAAGAACAAACGGGTTCTTTTTGTTACTTATGCATGCATATAGCCTTGCACTTTTTTGAATATAGTGTAAGTTACCATTCATAGCATTATTCTGAAACCACATCCAGATCGCGCTGAATTTCTAAGCAATATTCAGAGCACCTTACTTTTCTGTAGATAACTGCATCATCAACGAACAATCACAGACTGACATCAACGTTGTCTTCGAGATCGTTTATAAAAATTAGGAAAAGACTAACTTGTTGCTTTGCGCCTCGTCGACGGCTAAGGTCATTAGAGGCGGGATGGGACTGAGGACAAGGAAGGGGAAGGAATTTAGCCATGGCCTTTTTGAAGGAAGCATCCCGGCATTCACCTGGAGTGATTTGGGGAAACCATGGAAAACCCAAATATGGATGCCCGGACGGGGATTCGAACCGGCGTCCTCCCGAATGCGAAGCCAGAACTTTAACCGTTCACCCACCACGCTCGGTATAGGAAAAGACGCGGTACTATTACACGCCCTTGAGGAACGCTTAAAGTAACGGCTAGAATCGATGAGGCTTCCCAGTCAACAACGACATACTGCGATCTACCAGTTAGAAAATTTCGTATCCATTCACAAATCTGATCCAATATAAGATACGCTCGAATCTTCAGCAAATGGCTGTTTTGTAGTACAGAGTCGAAAGCTTTCTGAAAATCCAAGAAAATTGCAGCAACTTCTTCAGTAACTTTCATTTCGTCGTGCAAAAATGGGGCCAGCTGTAATCTAGAAACTTCATAATGATAGAGTATATAACATGCTCCAGAACTCTACTGCAAACAGAAGTTTCAGATATAGGTTGATAATTCCTAGGATCTCTCCGATCTCCTTTCTTTAAAATGATTATTACTTTTCCAGTTTTCCAAAGAAAAGGTACTTTAATGCAAGTAAAAGTATGCATTGCTACATTTAACAATTTTTTTCTTAATTCGCTATTAAATTAATCACAGAACTAATTTAATTTTTTTTATTGTTTCCTGCACATCAGGCAAATAGAAGGTTGTTTCATTATTTAAACTTCTCTCAGATTCACCTGGACTAATTTACTGAATCATAAAAAGCAGCTTGTCCGATAGCGGCAGGTGGGAACAGGGTTCGTTACTTAAGTAATAAAAACCACCTGAGGGCGGTTGTGTTTTTAATTCCACGTCAGTTGTAACCCTAATTAAATTAAAAGCAATGTCTCAAAAAGTAGTTGGCTGTTATTTACAGTAAGAATGTTTTTACTGGATGACCAGATAATTCTCCGAAATACTTTTATCAACAAAACATTTTTTCAGTGTTAAGAGCTTGCAGATAATCTAAATTATAATCTATATACTTTCGGAATGATTTTAACAGTGAAAAATGTAGAAATATGATTAAATCATGAGTCTAGGGGAGTGTATAGATAGTAAAGAGAGATAAGATACTGATCTGCGAAAGAAATGCAGTAGCTAGATTAAATATTAGACCCTAAAACTAATGAATTTTAAAAGGTAAAAAAGTGCATTGAGTGCCGTACATAGTTAATGGCAATACGTAATTAGGCCGTCGTCTGCACTAGCACTGAAGAAGAGCATTCTAACTTCCTTAAGTGGTACACATTGATTTATAGAAGTGTAGGTATAACCTTTCGGAGTTTCGCAGTCCCAGAGGGATGGCTATAGTATAAAAAGAAATCTCGTTACATTAAAGTATGACCAAATCTGGTAACTACAATATTAAGGCTCCTTTGTAACTGCAGACGCTTTGACTCAAGCATGATAAATCTAATGTTGATTCAATTGAACCAGTTAAGCTAATTTTAATCAAAGGTCACTGAGATCTAAATACTGTTGACGGTATGATTATTTCAACCTTCGCGACAATCGTTGCAGTAATTTGAAAAAGGTGGTATTTTTAATCCCTTCGACATATATATATATGCGCCAGATTATAGTCCTGCTGTGGTCCGCTGGTTACTTTTAATGTCATCTATTCGCGGTGCGGCTTCGAATGCTAGTCCAAGTTAGTCTTTAAAACTGTTCTAATTTAACTTAATTCATTCAATTTCCAGTTCATTGCATGAGTGCCAATGAAAATTCCATACAATTATCTCAATTTGAGCGTGTTGATGCATTTGCTATTACTCTTTGATACACTACTACAAAGTAGACATGTGATTAGAACGAAGTTTATGCCACAGATTAGGGTCATAAGAGTGCGCAAAAGGTTAGAAATACAGAACTGTACACTTACAGCGTGAGAATTCAGTACGGTGTGAAGCCACAACGAGCTGCAATCAGAGCCTATACATGTCGTGGGAGGAAATCGAAGACAGCCTGGATATTCTGCTGCTGGACACACTGCCACGCGGTTTCAACACCCAATAGTAAATCGTCGATAGTAGTTTGAGGACAACCAGAATGAACAAATGGACAGCTGACCATAGATCGTCTCTGGTCAATGGAAGCCGACTCAATGTCAAGCGTGCCATCAGTCCAGACCACAGCAGTCGAGCCAGATATGTCTACACTCCTACATGAAGCCAACATTGTGGACGAAGCTGTGCTGTCAGTTAAGGCCATGCGGACAAAGTGGTGCTTATCCCGCGCTGTGGTCACGTTGTGTGGTCCAGTACCCGCTGGTTCCATACACGCATCACTGTCGTAGCAGCGTGCGCTGTACCAGCCGCAACGTCACGGCAAGACAAAACCGTTTCCCGGAGACCAACAATCTACCACATTAGAACTCACTCTCATGCTGATAATGCACCCTTTGGTATCGACGAGGCATACCGGCACTTGTTTGCAAGTTTTCACTTCTTTTAACGACTTTGTAAAGCAAGACTAAAGTGATGAAATGTAGCAGAAATTATACCAATACCAGCAGATTAACTATAAAAATAGGATAGAATGCAATTGGAGAAGTAAGTGAATTATGTTATTTGGGAAGAAAAATTACAACCGATGGCCGAAGCAGGAACGATGTCAAAAGCAGAATAGCACTAGCAAAAAGAGCCTTCATGAAAAAGAGAAATCTTTTAGCTTCAAATATTGATCTAGGAATTAGAGAGAACTGTTTAAAACTCTTTGTGTGGAGCACAGCACTTTACGGTAGCGAAACATGGGCTTTAGAAATATCGGAAAGAAGGAAAATTGAAGCACTTGAAATGTGGTGCTACAGAAGAATGCTAAAAATTAAGTGGACAGACAAAGTAAGAAATGAACGAGTTTTGGAAATGATGGGCGAGGAAAGAAGTTTGTGGAAGAAGCTTACAGAAAGAAGAGACAGACTGGTAGGTCATTTTTTGAGACATGCTGGATTGGTTAATTTGTTGGTGGAGGGAACAAACGAAGGTAAGAACTGTAGAGGAAGACAGAGATTAGAAGATATGAAGCAGATAATTGAGGACGTGGGTTGTAAGGGATACGTAGTGATGAAGAGGTTAGCACAAGACAGGAAGGGATGGAGGATTGCATCAAGCCATTCGAAAGACCGATGACAGCAAAAAAAATATAAAAAGAACCGACTTAGTGTGGCGTAACAATGACGTGACTGATCACACAAAAGAGGGCGCTGTTGGGCCTACGTGCACGCCATCTCTCTGGAATATTTGTAACTTATTATGATTCCACTGTTCTAGTTATCCTACGATATTGAAGTGATTCAGACCATTCCTTCTGGGTGTTGCAGTTTTCACAAACAGTAGTTTAGTATCAGTTCCTGATGGGTTCTTATAACATATGCAATCAGGTTTCCCCATCATATTTGAGTCTGATAAAAATTTGTCTTGTGAAACGCTTCTTTGACGAAATTAACCTTAAGGTTTGTCAAGTAGCTCTTATCTAAAAATTGGTTTACCTCTTTTATGACTCCCTAATTACCTTGATGTCTAAGAGCCAAAGAAAACTCTATAGTGCAAAGGAATATCCGATTAAACCTATCGATTCTAGACTCCAACCATGAAAGATTGAGTATAGTTTTTTTTTATTTAAAGAGTAATTGGTCACACTGTATGACTGTCTCTAGGTAGGTTTCTCAAGTAGTTCTTATCTAAAAATTGGGTTACCTCTTTTGTGACTCCAAATAAATAACTCGAGTTATTTTAATTCGCTGGATGTTTTCCCTAATATTCCCTAATTACCTTGATATCTAAGAGCCAAAAAAACTCTATAGTGCAAAGGAATATCCGATTAAGCCTATCGGTTCTATATTCTAACTATGAAAGATGAAGTAATTTTTTTTTATATATAAAGAGTAACTAGCTGACCCGTTCACGCGTTGCTGTGACTTACTAATTATAGTACGTTGGATGAATGTTATTCTAAACTTCCTCAAGTAGTCAAATTAATATTCACTAATAAAGACAAAAACATTGTAGTCGATTTGGAAATTCAAATGTAATTGGTAAAGAGTTACGGAGAGTTGAAATTAAGGACAAACAATCATAAAAAATTTTAATTTACATTTCATTACAAATTACTTAATTTAAATTATATAAAAATTGATATTTATATAAAAAATATTTTTTATTTATTTATTTAAACTGAAATTTCAGTTATATCTTCAGTCATTCTGTTTTTATATTTTTCCCACAAACTCGAAGATTGTGTTGGATAACATGTTGTCAAAATAATTGCAAACAGTTTGACGAATACTATTCGGCGTGGCTGTCAACGCTGCATCAGCAAGTATCAGGTCAAAATAATTGTCGTCTACCAGCAGCTGCAACTCGCGACATGCATCTTGACATGTATTAAACACTCGACATGTATTGAACACTCGACCATTAACTGTTCGTAAACATTCGAAAGAAGCTGGTCCAGGAACATTCACCAATAACAAACGCTGAAAGAAACATTCACGTTGTTTTGGATGCAAAGTCTTTGCTTTGAATATGCCTGCGATCGATGGATGTGGTTCTCCTTGTTTGCGTGGCTACCATTTTTTACCTAATTTGTTCCATGAAAAATAGCTTGGAACCTCGGTATATAATAATGTTTTTGCGAATTGGCGGAACACATCAGATTTTTGACATAATGTGAAAAATTCAGTTTGTGGTTTGTCGTTTTTGGTGGCTCAAGTATTCTTTGGAAAATATTTTCTTCGGTGATATATACACATTGATCGTTTTCAAGATGTATTGCAAGATGCTGGATGGAAGGGTCTCTTTCATGGACGCGAAAACTAAAAATATGCCAGATAGCTTCGTTGCTGCTGATGTATCTACCTATTTGGTATCGTGTTATTTCGTCATTTTTATTTACTTTTTGAACTTCAAATACGGCCAAATCACTGCCTTTATTAACATATTTACAAACGTACTTAATGGATTTTACAGAACTGCAAAACTCGACGTTAATATGAGTCTTATACGTTTTTGAAAGCAATGGTGAGTATGGTACGACCCACTGATTGTCAATTTCAACTTGGTTTCTAGAATTTGACATCCGCATTGTAAATGTTTGGCCACCATTCTCAGCGTTTCTGAGGCGAAACAACGGATAACCATCGATATCCGTAATAGTATCATTCGTATATTCCTTTGGAAAACGTTTCTTACATTTTCCACCTTCCATGCATGGCGATGTCATGTTAAAAGCACCGCACGGTCCGTGGATCGAGTGACTGGTAACAATATCAAACAATTATTGATCAATTAATGGGTCCGGAATTTCGGCTGAAATTATTTGATCAATTTCTTCTGGACGTTTTTTAACTTCAAGTCAAATCAAAATGTGAGAATGAGGCAAACAACGCTTTTTCCACTCAGTCAAATACAGATAGCAACGTATGTTACCGAAAACTGAATGTTTTACGATTAAATCAATCAATGATTTTAATTTTTGTTTGAACACACGTGCCGTGAAATCATGAGAATGCATTGATTGATGGCCTGGTAATAGCAAAGTTTGTATTTCCTCCCAATTCGGATTCCATGTAAATGTAATAAACAAATCTGGACGACCATAATGACGTACGTAAGTCATCGCATCTTGTATATATTCCTGCATGTTCCGTGAACTGCCGATGTAGCTTGAAGGTAAAATAAATGCATTACCGATATCATTGGCGTTAAAATTTTCATAAATATTGGCGATAACAATATCTCGTAAGAAGATGTATTCCCCCGATCGTAATTTAACCTGGTTGTATCGAATAAATCGGAAATGCTTGTTTTCAACCTTGGCGTACATATCCACGACGTATTGAAGGCACAGTTGACGATATCGAAGGATATAGTTATCCTAATTACGTCTAATCATCAATCGGGGGGCGTAGTAAATCACTGAAGTAACTTTTCGCCGGCCTCGGTAACGTAGGGGCTAGAGTGCTAGCTCCACGTGCCGGAGGCCGCCGGTTCGAATCCGGCCACGGGAATGGATGTTTAAGTGTTGTGTGAATGTCCTGTCCGTCCTGTGGCGTCCATACATTGGAAAATACAATATATACTGGATGATGACTTATACACTGAAAAATTACATTGAGCTGGCTGTATGGCGCCAAATGCCATTAAAAAAAAAGAAAGAAGAAGTAACTTTTTATTTGTTTTATTACCTGAAAAAATAATAAATTAAATAGTAAACAAAATGAATAAGAAATCAATATAGTGGGCCCGCTATAATCCGGCCCCTGGTCGGAATACTGCGGGTCTACTGTACTAATAAAATAACGAATTAAATAGTTGAATATTAAATTTACCAGCAACTGGATCACGCTGTTTGATGTTGATGTGATATTCATTCTGCCCTTGTCAGAATATCAGTGGATCCTGGAGTGCGTCATACAAACGTTGTAGATCCGAAATTATACTAACAGTTCTATCTTGACGTGTGACTTTAATCAACTGAGTCACCAACCATAAAAACTGCAACTTCATCTACGGTTGGCGCGTTGAATCTGCCAGCGTATTCTCCTGATGGTAATTTGTCAGCTTTGATGACAATTTCATAGTTGTCATTTTTTAATTGTGGCGACACAATTGAATAAGTTGATTATTATTTTCCAAACAATTTTCCAACAATACCACAATTGCTCTCTCTTCAGCTTGTTCGATGAAATTATACTGGCACCTAGTTTTCAAGCGTTCCTCACAATTTCCAATAGATTTGGAGAAACTTCGGGTCATCGTTTGGTATCGGTATCAACGACCCAATCTTATGGTACACCTGGCCTTGTATTTTGAATTTAGTTTCAAAATGACGTCCATCAGATGTAAGATCGCAAATTTTTGTTGCCCCAAAAGACGTCATCTGGAAGCAAGAATTGAATTTGCGTGTCTTGCGCAGAAACAATTTCGAATCGTTTGATTCGCCAGCAAGAAGGATTGTAAATGTTCTGGCGGATTGGGTGGTGGTAATAATACATCTTTTCCTGATGCACAACACATGCCGGCTGCTTCATTGCGGAATTTCAACGCCTGATAATACTGGTATATTTTGCTCACTGTACCGATTGCAGTTTTTGAATGTGCAGAGTAATCAATGGCTGGTGCATATTGGAACGCAAGACGAACAAATGATACACGTGTTAAAGCAATGCTGATTAACTGTCTCTCTCGTTCTCTTTCTCTAAATGTAGCTATGTGCTGTTCTCGTGCCGCTCTTGTTCTCGATATATTCTGTCACAGACGTTCATCACGCTGTTCTTGAGATTCTTGCATACGCTGCTCAGCTGTCCTGATTCTTTGAACTTCCTTACTTGCCGCGATTTGTGTTGCTGATTGATGAGGTCTCTCGTCGTGCGTCTTGCCTCTCTGCTACACGCATTGTCGAGGTTAGATTCTTTGGCGACATTTCAGTGAAAAATATTTGAATTACAACAAAACGTGCCTTTCTGAAAGCCTTAAAATAAGACACTATAATACAGTGGTGAAACCAGAATTTTTGGGTCCATTGAAAAATACAGTTAAATGGAAGTTAAGAACTTAATGAGCAAATATAAAATAACATTGAAAAAAATAACAGAAAAAGTAGAATGATATATTTTTGATACATTTATAGCATGGATGACACCAGGCTTTCAAGAGGTATGGAAAGAAAATTTTTTCGATAGTAGACTTTGAATACGGCAGGATTCAAGGGTAGCGAGGAGTGCAAAAATGAAGGAGTACTGGGGAGGAAGAAAGAAAACCCAACAGGAGAGGAATTGAAATTGACACGTGGAGTCTAGCTGACCATAACAAAAAGAAGAAGAAAAATGATAAGTTAGCGAGAAATGCTTACACTATTCGAATTTATCGTAACGTTTTCTTCAATGTTATATTCATGTGTGTAATTACTTTGTCGTTAGGTATAAAGACACACAAACGATGAACAACAATACAGTATAATTATAACACTATTCACAGCACAATTAAAATTGAAGAAACTCGTACATATGGCGTGGAATAGACTGTAGCATAAATAAATCGAAATACAACGCCATCTTCTGGATGGTTCAATAAATTAACACACCGCCATCTGTTAGGAATAAACTGTAGCATAAATAAATTGAAACAGAACGTGATCTACTGGATGATTACCCAACCTATCTAACCAAGTGATGTATAGATAAGTTAACACATCGCAATCTGTTAGAAACTTATGGAACTATAATAATAATTACGTGTGGTCGTAATGACCTGGTGACATGGTTTCTACTGGCTGGGCATTCGGCCCCTGTCGTAGCCGCCTTTACCTAGCCCGCCCATCCTGCCTGGTGCAGGGGACCTACATTTTAACGTCGAATCCGAACCACAGTACCGTCCTGGCGTATATCACCTCATACAGCATGCTGCGCCGTGGGTTGATGCCGGGTTAAGTGTCTATAAAAATCCTCGCCGAGACACGGACTGGAACCGGGGACCCTTCCATCTCCAGTCAGACAGGCTAACCACTTAGCCAGCAGACCGCTTAGCCTTGATCGCTTACAAATAATAACAAACCATTGTCCGATGACAAACATTTAATGAACATTTATTTCGCAAATAATAAATATTGAGGTCTATAATCCAGATAAAAACTATCCTATCTTTTAAGTTGGACTAAATCACACATATTAAGCCAAATTTCATCTAAATCGGTTATGTAGTTTCGGAGTTCATCCCGGACGAACATCGTGACACGAGATTTTTATATATATAAAGAGTAATTGGTCACACTGTATGACTGTCTCTAGGTCGCGTGGGATTGTCCACGGCTGTCATCGAAAGCTACAAAGTTCCAAGAGAATGGAAACGGAGTCATATTTTGCCCCTCGCCGCCTTGAGCGTTCTTGATATTCCGTTTCTGTATGTGGAGCACCACAATTAGCTTGCGCGCGACCGTACAATGACCATCAGATAATGCCTCGTAATTTAAGTCCGCCATAAAGATTCCTGGTCACTATATATCAAAAGAAATGACCGCCATCTTGACGTCAAGTACTTATTAAAGCAGCTTACGGCACCTACGTTGTTTTCTCTGAAAAAAAATAAAACAATAAACCTTCAGTGGTGTAAAGCACCGACAACAGCGAAACACACAAACTCGCTACTGCTGCCTTTTATGATACTCTGCTAACTCCGGGTTTTAATGCGCTTTTTTTCTCTATCAGCAATGTTATCTATCGTTGCAAGCATTTCACATCAGGTGAAAGACTCCAAAGCTACCAGACGCTTGTGCGGAACGCTATTACAGATGATCTGTGTAGTTCTAAAAGCAATACTTTTTGAGATACAAATGGGAGACAACCCTCACGAACGCCTATATGATTAAGGGAATTACGTTCACACATCAGGAAATCTAACTAAACGCTGCTATTAAAGGGATTGCAACGTAAACAGGATCAACCATCCATTGTCCAGTATGGTTCATAGCAGAGACTGCGGTAAGCTTAACGAGTAATATGAAACTAGATCAAATATTCGTTCTCAAATCAACATTTATTTGTACCATTTCACTATTTACTAGCAGTTGACGTAACTTTGTTCACGTGGTCTGTTGTTGTAAACATTTCTTCTCCTACGCGAACGTGGTCAACTACTACATGATCCGCGGACCCTGTGACTCACTAAACACAAAATCTTTTTGCATGAACGGTCTCAACGACCAACTGTAACTTCATTCCTCTAGTATGATGCCACCCACACGATGAAATCACGATAAGCACTTCGATTCAAAAAATAACTTACCTTCAAGTGAGTACTAATTATTTTAATTCCGCGGCTTTTCGAAGACACATCAGAATGAAAAGTATCATATTTTACCCGCGGAACCAAAAGCTGTACAGTAAACAAAATCCGAACTGTACTTTTCTCGTAAATCGCGTTCAAGGAAAAATTATATTAAATTTTAACATCACATCATAATGGAGGCTAAAGTATTTTATCCGTGGTAGCACATTAAACAAAACTCATTCAAAATCCGACGAGTAGTTTTTGCATTAATCGTATTCAATAAAGGAATTCCTAAATTTCTCCTTTTTCTAACTCGAATCCAAATGAAACATATCCTATTTTACCTGCAGGAGCACGGGCTGTAAATTAATCAAGATCCCATCAACATCCTACCAGTATTTTTATTATTATTATTTTTAACAGCGTTCAACGAAAAATTTATATTATATGGTAAATTTTTCAGCTTTCTGAAACCGCATCAAATGTAACAAACTTTATTTTACCCGCGTAGCCACGAGATGCATATTAATCTAAATCCCATCAAATTTCGACTTGTTTTGTGAATCGCATTCAACTACAACTGATGTTAATTTGACAATTTTTATCAGTATTCTGACAGAACATCAAAATGAAGTAAGCCCTATTTTGCCGGTCGGCAACTTGTTCGTTCTGGTCCTCCTGCAACCACTGTCGCTGCTTTGTGGACGCGCCTGGAAAAAGCTTGGCAGTGTGTTCCCCAGCAGCATATCCATGCTCTCTTTGATTCCCTGCCACAGCGTCTAGATACTCTGATTTCAGCACGTGGCGACTTTACGGTACATCGTACTGATTTCTCACGGTCAACGTGCGTTTACACCTCTGTAATTCTAATCATTTGTTAATTGCCCTGTCCCTAATCTGTGGAATAAACTTCATTTTAATAGTTTCTTTGTGCTTGCAATTTTCTCAATCAGTAGTGTAGTCATGGAATCTACTGTCGCAAGTGTTAGCTATAATAGTATGCACCCTCCGCCACACACTTTTAGTGAATCGCGGAGTAATAATAATAATAATATGTCTTTAATCAGAAAATCAGGCAGTAAAACAACAAATATTGTTTAAACCTTAACATTTTATTTAGGTACGCAATAATACTACTGCTAGGTATGTCACTGGTAAACATTTTATTTTAGTGCTGCAGAGGATCTTCTACTCGGTATTTAACTGCTACGGATGAGTATTACAGAAGTAAAATAGTCGCCCAGTAGGTAAACATCAAAGGCCCGGTACCTGAATCTACACAGGTGGGTAGGTGGCCAGGGCTAGCCTGTGGCGCGTGCTGCCTGGCGTGGCCTACAAAACCACGGGTCGTGGGAAGCCACCATTATGCGGGGTGCAGGGGACATGTCGCCTTAAAATACTTCACCCTATCGAGCTTTTTCTATCGAACGCTTTCACCCCGTTATCCTTCGTTCGGCAGTTCGGCGTTTCGAGCTGGATAGTTTTTGCGTCCCTCGTAATTCTGGGATGCCACCCAGTACCGATCTTGGAAGACGAATTCACGTCAGCAAAGCAAACAATTACAAAGGAAGAAAATATTGTATTTTTACGGAAACGTGCCTTATTGTAACAGTGCCTTATTGTAACAGAAACAATCGAAATTTATATGTTTTTGGAATCTTCTTTGAAAACTATTTGAGATTATACTCAACACGAGTGTAGAGTCACGCCATACTTCAAATTCCGTCAAGCCGTCAATCCTACAGGAGAGAACAAAACAAAACATACATAAATAATTGTCCTTTTTTTTCATTCCTGTAAAAAGATCATCTTTTTAAACGCATTACGTAAATTGGTCACACAATGAACCACAATAATACAATATAACGTGTGGAGTTTCTTTCGTCGAGGGCAGTATGCGTAGTTCCCGGACATCTGTGATTAGCGGTCATCCGTAGGCAGAATGATCGCCATAATTAGAGAGATGTATGTCTGCCGTCAATACTGCCACAACGCTCGCTATGTTCTCTGCTCAGTAATCACCTCATCCGTCTGAGAATTAATAGATGGTGCAAATGCAACGTCCGCTTAGGCTCGGTAAGTAGAACTACGAAATGAACGATGGGGCCTTTAATTCTGATAAAGTAAAGGTACAATACCCATGTAGTATCACTGTGAAGAGTGACAACAGCTCACTGTGCGAGAACTAATTTTAATTGTCAAACACTACTACGGATTTCATGTTACTTAAAATAGGAAAATTCTATGAAAAAAACATTTTACTTAGTTCTTCTATTGACTTTATTTTATTTGTTCCTGGAGAATTTATGATTTCCACCAATCCAATAAATTTTGGGGACAAGGTACAAACTAAAGCAGGACTTTGTTCTAAAGAACCATTCAGTCATTCGAATGAAGTGACACATGTAAACTTAGATAATGATTGACAAAGTCAACATAGTCGGGTCATCAATGCTAAGTACACATTCCATTAGATCTGCATTTTTAACTCCTGAAATGAACGTCGCATTGGCAGTATTTATTTCGAATCTAGCACTTCCACGTGATGATATTTTAGAATCTATATTTGACTGTAGACCTCTGTGAATGGTGATTCTATGACCAATTCAAGATCTGCACATTTAGCAAGCCAAACGATTTGAAGGTTAGCGGTTAATTTATAACCACCCAACATATTGTGAGACCACTTGTTTAATAATTATTCTAAAATCTGATTTAATTTAATTAAATTTAGTGGTAACTGTTTCGAAAGAGACCCAATAAACTTTTTTAAGTCCCATGCCAAATGGTTAGAATATAATTACCATTTTCCGTTGTTAGATAATCGCACTTGTTCACTGAATTGTTTTTTTTTTTTTAAATAAGCAGAACTAAAATCATATGCCCTTAGAAGAACATATTACGATGTGTATCCGATTATTGCAAAATTTTATACGTGATTTGATTATGTAATAGGACTTTGAGAACAACTAGTTGAATAGATATATTTTCAGTGATGTGTCAAACATTGCTTCTTCTAAATCAATTATTCGTTGTAAAATTAGTACTTATTTAATTTGAAAACCTGAATATTGCAACATCAACGTACAGTGATTACACTTTACCCTAGAATTCAATGTTCCAGATAATTAAAAAAAAAACAGAATCAAGCAAAAGCGGAACATTCTGAAATTACTTGTTAAGTGGCTGGTAGCTGCTTGATAGATAGCAGGTAACAGCATAGTTACACTATTGGATGTCTGAAACCAGAACTCTATTGAAGGTGGACAGTGTTGGAACCATAACAGGACTTACATCGTAAGGACGTCATTTGGAGATGCAATTATTTTATCATTAAATTAAATTGCGATATGTGCACAGTAATATCCATACCTAACAAAATAGACCACTTGACCGCGAGCACAACATAAACAGTTCTATTCTTTTGAAAGTTTGTTCCTTTAAGTACTTAGATGTAGATTAGATCATTGGTAACATATCTGTAAACATGATAGCTTAGAAACATCTTGTGCGTGACGTGGCGCGTTGTTGTGCTGTAGAGGATTAATTAATATAATTGAAAAGAGCCGCGCGATTCGTGACCGTTTGATACAGTTCTTACAGAATGTCACAGACTCAATGGTTAGAATGGGACATTCAAACGACTTTGATTCAAACAAATTTAGCGACTGCCATGCGAACAACTTGAAACGCTTACAAATACAATGAAATTTTTCTCTCGCCAGCGTACTTGCAGGATAGATAAAATCAGGTATATAAGGTTTCTATGTAGCCTTGTCTCATTAGGGAGTGGATATTAGTGAGGCTGTAAATCATCCTCTGTTATTTCCAGTTTTACTGACGTAGATGCAGTCATGAGTATTCCATTCATCATATTATTGTAAGACGTCTCGAATATTTTGTGAACAGCAACTTTATGTCACCTTAGAAAATTGATTTTGCTGTCTGATATTGGAAATACGTTTTAAATGTATGTTAGCAAGAAATAAATGTGATGGCAACATTACGGCTTTCTTTCTCTGAATAAAGGAAGTACGTTATTCATCCCAAATTATTGCGAAATCCTGAAAAACTGGGTTCTAGTTAGTAACACGAAGCATAAAAACAATCCTCGTGAATCTTCTACAAAGCTCGGCGTAAATAATGAAATGAAATCTCCTTCTGTGTCGTTGATTTCAGTTACATCTCTTGTTTTCTAAAATGGTTCATCGTCAGCGCTTAGGTATGGATATAAACACGAAAGTACGACCACCGGATAGCATGAAAATCTTTTGCCGATTTTCTATATTGTCTCGCCAGGTAGTTTATACAGCACGCATTCGTGGTACTTAGTTATGAATTATAAAACGAATTTTTAACATTCCAGAGCCGTTGCAGGCTTCAGAGGGAGAATATCGAGTTACGTTGATCCTTTATTCTTTATATATATAAAAATCTCGTGTCACGATGTTCGTCCGGGATGAACTCCGAAACTACATAACCGATTTAGATGAAATTTGGCTTAATATGTGTGATTTAGTCCAACTTAAAAGATAGGATAGTTTTTATCTGGATTATAGACCTCAATATTTATTATTTGCGAAATAAATGTTCATTAAATGTTTGTCATCGGACAATGGTTTGTTATTATTTGTAAGCGATCAAGGCTAAGCGGTCTGCTGGCTAAGTGGTTAGCCTGTCTGACTGGAGATGGAAGGGTCCCCGGTTCCAGTCCGTGTCTCGGCGAGGATTTTTATAGACACTTAACCCGGCATCAACCCACGGCGCAGCATGCTGTATGAGGTGATATACGCCAGGACGGTACTGTGGTTCGGATTCGACGTTAAAATGTAGGTCCCCTGCACCAGGCAGGATGGGCGGGCTAGGTAAAGGCGGCTACGACAGGGGCCGAATGCCCAGCCAGTAGAAACCATGTCACCAGGTCATTACGACCACACGTAATTATTATTATAGTTCCATAAGTTTCTAACAGATTGCGATGTGTTAACTTATCTATACATCACTTGGTTAGATAGGTTGGGTAATCATCCAGTAGATCACGTTCTGTTTCAATTTATTTATGCTACAGTTTATTCCTAACAGATGGCGGTGTGTTAATTTATTGAACCATCCAGAAGATGGCGTTGTATTTCGATTTATTTATGCTACAGTCTATTCCACGCCATATGTACGAGTTTCTTCAATTTTAATTGTGCTGTGAATAGTGTTATAATTATACTGTATTGTTGTTCATCGTTTGTGTGTCTTTATACCTAACGACAAAGTAATTACACACATGAATATAACATTGAAGAAAACGTTACGATAAATTCGAATAGTGTAAGCATTTCTCGCTAACTTATCATTTTTCTTCTTCTTTTTGTTATGGTCAGCTAGACTCCACGTGTCAATTTCAATTCCTCTCCTGTTGGGTTTTCTTTCTTCCTCCCCAGTACTCCTTCATTTTTGCACTCCTCGCTACCCTTGAATCCTGCCGTATTCAAAGTCTACTATCGAAAAAATTTTCTTTCCATACCTCTTGAAAGCCTGGTGTCATCCATGCTATAAATGTATCAAAAATATATCATTCTACTTTTTCTGTTATTTTTTTCAATGTTATTTTATATTTGCTCATTAAGTTCTTAACTTCCATTTAACTGTATTTTTCAATGGACCCAAAAATTCTGGTTTCACCACTGTATTATAGTGTCTTATTTTAAGGCTTTCAGAAAGGCACGTTTTGTTGTAATTCAAATATTTTTCACTGAAATGTCGCCAAAGAATCTAACCTCGACAATGCGTGTAGCAGAGAGGCAAGACGCACGACGAGAGACCTCATCAATCAGCAACACAAATCGCGGCAAGTAAGGAAGTTCAAAGAATCAGGACAGCTGAGCAGCGTATGCAAGAATCTCAAGAACAGCGTGATGAACGTCTGTGACAGAATATATCGAGAACAAGAGCGGCACGAGAACAGCACATAGCTACATTTAGAGAAAGAGAACGAGAGAGACAGTTAATCAGCATTGCTTTAACACGTGTATCATTTGTTCGTCTTGCGTTCCAATATGCACCAGCCATTGATTACTCTGCACATTCAAAAACTGCAATCGGTACAGTGAGCAAAATATACCAGTATTATCAGGCGTTGAAATTCCGCAATGAAGCAGCCGGCATGTGTTGTGCATCAGGAAAAGATGTATTATTACCACCACCCAATCCGCCAGAACATTTACAATCCTTCTTGCTGGCGAATCAAACGATTCGAAATTGTTTCTGCGCAAGACACGCAAATTCAATTCTTGCTTCCAGATGACGTCTTTTGGGGCAACAAAAATTTGCGATCTTACATCTGATGGACGTCATTTTGAAACTAAATTCAAAATACAAGGCCAGGTGTACCATAAGATTGGGTCGTTGATACCGATACCAAACGATGACCCGAAGTTTCTCCAAATCTATTGGAAATTGTGAGGAACGCTTGAAAACTAGGTGCCAGTATAATTTCATCGAACAAGCTGAAGAGAGAGCAATTGTGGTATTGTTGGAAAATTGTTTGGAAAATAATAATCAACTTATTCAATTGTGTCGCCACAATTAAAAAATGACAACTATGAAATTGTCATCAAAGCTGACAAATTACCATCAGGAGAATACGCTGGCAGATTCAACGCGCCAACCGTAGATGAAGTTGCAGTTTTTATGGTTGGTGACTCAGTTGATTAAAGTCACACGTCAAGATAGAACTGTTAGTATAATTTCGGATCTACAACGTTTGTATGACGCACTCCAGGATCCACTGATATTCTGACAAGGGCAGAATGAATATCACATCAACATCAAACAGCGTGATCCAGTTGCTGGTAAATTTAATATTCAACTATTTAATTCGTTATTTTATTAGTACAGTAGACCCGCAGTATTCCGACCAGGGGCCGGATTATAGCGGGCCCACTATATTGATTTCTTATTCATTTTGTTTACTATTTAATTTATTATTTTTTCAGGTAATAAAACAAATAAAAAGTTACTTCTTCTTTTTTTTTTAATGGCATTTGGCGCCATACAGCCAGCTCAATGTAATTTTTCAGTGTATAAGTCATCATCCAGTATATATTGTATTTTCCAATGTATGGACGCCACAGGACGGACAGGACATTCACACAACACTTAAACATCCATTCCCGTGGCCGGATTCGAACCGGCGGCCTCCGGCACGTGGAGCTAGCACTCTAGCCCCTACGTTACCGAGGCCGGCGAAAAGTTACTTCAGTGATTTACTACGCCCCCCGATTGATGATTAGACGTAATTAGGATAACTATATCCTTCGATATCGTCAACTGTGCCTTCAATACGTCGTGGATATGTACGCCAAGGTTGAAAACAAGCATTTCCGATTTATTCGATACAACCAGGTTAAATTACGATCGGGGGAATACATCTTCTTACGAGATATTGTTATCGCCAATATTTATGAAAATTTTAACGCCAATGATATCGGTAATGCATTTATTTTACCTTCAAGCTACATCGGCAGTTCACGGAACATGCAGGAATATATACAAGATGCGATGACTTACGTACGTCATTATGGTCGTCCAGATTTGTTTATTACATTTACATGGAATCCGAATTGGGAGGAAATACAAACTTTGCTATTACCAGGCCATCAATCAATGCATTCTCATGATTTCACGGCACGTGTGTTCAAACAAAAATTAAAATCATTGATTGATTTAATCGTAAAACATTCAGTTTTCGGTAACATACGTTGCTATCTGTATTTGACTGAGTGGAAAAAGCGTTGTTTGCCTCATTCTCACATTTTGATTTGACTTGAAGTTAAAAAACGTCCAGAAGAAATTGATCAAATAATTTCAGCCGAAATTCCGGACCCATTAATTGATCAATAATTGTTTGATATTGTTACCAGTCACTCGATCCACGGACCGTGCGGTGCTTTTAACATGACATCGCCATGCATGGAAGGTGGAAAATGTAAGAAACGTTTTCCAAAGGAATATACGAATGATACTATTACGGATATCGATGGTTATCCGTTGTTTCGCCTCAGAAACGCTGAGAATGGTGGCCAAACATTTACAATGCGGATGTCAAATTCTAGAAACCAAGTTGAAATTGACAATCAGTGGGTCGTACCATACTCACCATTGCTTTCAAAAACGTATAAGACTCATATTAACGTCGAGTTTTGCAGTTCTGTAAAATCCATTAAGTACGTTTGTAAATATGTTAATAAAGGCAGTGATTTGGCCGTATTTGAAGTTCAAAAAGTAAATAAAAATGACGAAATAACACGATACCAAATAGGTAGATACATCAGCAGCAACGAAGCTATCTGGCATATTTTTAGTTTTCGCGTCCATGAAAGAGACCCTTCCATCCAGCATCTTGCAATACATCTTGAAAACGATCAATGTGTATATATCACCGAAGAAAATATTTTCCAAAGAATACTTGAGCCACCAAAAACGACAAACCACAAACTGAATTTTTCACATTATGTCAAAAATCTGATGTGTTCCGCCAATTCGCAAAAACATTATTATATACCGAGGTTCCAAGCTATTTTTCATGGAACAAATTAGGTAAAAAATGGTAGCCACGCAAACAAGGAGAACCACATCCATCGATCGCAGGCATATTCAAAGCAAAGACTTTGCATCCAAAACAACGTGAATGTTTCTTTCAGCGTTTGTTATTGGTGAATGTTCCTGGACCAGCTTCTTTCGAATGTTTACGAACAGTTAATGGTCGAGTGTTCAATACATGTCGAGTGTTTAATACATGTCAAGATGCATGTCGCGAGTTGCAGCTGCTGGTAGACGACAATTATTTTGACCTGATACTTGCTGATGCAGCGTTGACAGCCACGCCGAATAGTATTCGTCAAACTGTTTGCAATTATTTTGACAACATGTTATCCAACACAATCTTCGAGTTTGTGGGAAAAATATAAAAACAGAATGACTGAAGATATAACTGAAATTTCAGTTTAAATAAATAAATAAAAAATATTTTTTATATAAATATCAATTTTTATATAATTTAAATTAAGTAATTTGTAATGAAATGTAAATTAAAATTTTTTATGATTGTTTGTCCTTAATTTCAACTCTCCGTAACTCTTTACCAATTACATTTGAATTTCCAAATCGACTACAATGTTTTTGTCTTTATTAGTGAATATTAATTTGACTACTTGAGGAAGTTTAGAATAACATTCATCCAACGTACTATAATTAGTAAGTCACAGCAACGCGTGAACGGGTCAGCTAGTTCTTTATAAATTTGTAATCAGCTTTCAGCATGGAAGTAAATCACAGATTAGAGCAATATTGTTTCTAAGATACGAACGTTGTTCTTAAGGTATGCTTCGTTGATCTGTGCTTCAGATTCAGACGTCGATCTCTATGTGGTTTCATGTTTTCTTTTCTTTTTACTTACGGCTTACGCGTCGTCGACGTCTAGGTCATTAGAGGCGGGATGGGACTGGGGACAAGGAACGTAAAGGAATTCGGCCATGGCTTTTTTTAATGAAGCATCCCGGCATTCGCCTGAAGTGATTTGGGGAAACTATGGAAAACCCAAATCTGGATGCGTGGACGGGGATTCAAACTGGCGTCCTCTCGAATGCGATACCAGAGCGTTGATCGCTCACCTACCACGCTCCGTATGTGGTTTCAGTCTTGGCAATGAATATAAGACAAATACATTGAAATGGATCTTGGAAATTGTATCATACTGTGATCGAAACCATAGTGTGGGAAATTTTCACTATCCGATATTTTTGGAACGGAGCAAAGTGTGAAGTAGATAATCAGAAACCTTTAAGCAGTGCGTTTGTTGACAGTACTTCAGGAAGTACGTGGGTGGCGTAGGATCTCTAAACAAGCACTGCTATACTGCAGCTGTGCTAATTTTTGCGAGTTTGTGTGTTAGAACGGAAACTGCAGTTTATTTTTCTATATGGTATTTTGAAACTGATTGTTAGTAATTAAACGAGTATGATCCCAAAAGTTTTTGTCCGCTATAACGGTGAGGATGAAAGATGAATTTCTGATGACCCTCCAACATTAAAAATCAAATTCAAGCTATTACGGCATTCCGTAAACTTCTTTATCATTATAAAATAAAACAACGTGTAACGGAGGTCGAAAAAGTCCCGCATAGCAAGGGTAAAGAAGGATTTAATATCGGATCAACTTGGTTTTGGATCAGAATGATACAATTGACTATATGTAATTCTTTATGATGACGTGTACTGTTGGTACATACAGAAAAAAGATGACCTAAGAGAATGTGAATGTCTCTTTAGGTATAACATTTGCTTTATTTTATTGTGTTGTACAGTTGTTTTCGAATAGGCGGCAGTAGAGCATGAAAAACCCTTGGAATTGTTTCAATGTTAATTTAAAATGAAAATATCGCCTGGAAAGTTACAAAGAAATGGTTTTACAAAGACTCCTAAATAAAAAATTAAATAAAAAATAAAAACATGGCAAGACCTTTCTTAGATAAAAAGAATTTTTCATTATTTTTAAAAGAAATTATTGGAAAACATCTACGTTACAATAAAACTTAAATTAAACAACGTATTTGATATATATCATTTTATTAACATATATCAAAATAAATTCTTTCACTGGGAAATTAAAGCAGTTGTCCGGCAACAGCTTCTTTCCAACATGCGTACCTGCTGTAGTTTTTATTTTCCATGTGATTTTTAACTATTCAAAAGCATGGTGTGAAAAGATTATAAAATTCGGAAATAATTACAAAAGGCTTCATCAATAAAACAAAAACCAAAATTAATGTGTACGATGGTTACGTATAATGTACGGTAATGATGTGATTACACTGTTCTAAAAAAAAAAAAAAAAAAAAAAAAATCTGTTACAAGAACAAAATTAACTGTTTCTGGAAGATAATGCACTCCTAAATACAGATCCAGTTTCAGAATTAACGTATCGGCCACAGTTTGCATTTGACAATGATTTTTATATACGCTCACGTTTGCCTATATATCATATGGATCTGCCAATAAGACACACTCACGACAACATTTCCAAATGTAAACACTAAAATATATATGACAATACACAAACGAATCAGAGAAGTGAGCAACATAAGAGTAAAGGAAAGTAAGAAATATCTAAAAATGTTTCCTTTGAGATTTTATGCTATATTATGCCTCAGGAACGTCTCTTCGTAAAGTCGAGCAGTAGTCGGACAACACTGCTGCACTCCAAATGCCTTTATAACATTTGAGAAATGTCCTGGTGAAATCATTCGCCATGTTCGTCACTAACGGCGCCATGTTATCCGGGAAGAACTCCAAATGATCGCTCAAGAAATGCAGTTTGAGTGACATGTTGCATCCCATAAGATGGTATGATCTCAATTATTCATGTACAATATCGCGATAGTTCTCTGGCTTATTATTGCCTAAGAAATTCTTGCAGACACTTGTGAAAGACAGCAAAGCCGCTTTATCAACATCACTCAAGGAAATTATCATCATCCATTAGTTCTCTAATTTGTGGTCCTATTAATATTCCTTCCTTTATTTTTACTTCACTCGCAAGTACATGAATCATTGTGATGTTTTACCCATGGCTTTCACAAAGTTATTGACTGGACTCAATTTAATGTGCAGCGGAGGTAGATACACATTTTTGGGGCCAACAGGAGGAGTGATTACCACATTCTTCTGTCCAGGCAGTAGCTCATTCCGAGCAGGCCACGTTTTCCCAACATTGTAGTTTTTTCTGTCCCTGCTGTCCCACTCGCATAGAAAGCAGAAATGTTTTGTGTATCCCAGCTGCATGCCGAGCAGAATTGCAATCACCTTGAGGTCACCACATATAGGCCATTTGTATTTCTCATATTGGATATGAATGAGATGCAGTTTAAAATTCTTATATGTCTCCTTCAAATTAACTGCATGAGCTATAGGAACTGAAGTACATTTGTTTCCATTGTGAAGAAGCACTGCTTTCATACTAACTTTTCTAGAATCTATGAACAAGCGCCACTCATTTACATTGAAATCATGTCCAAGAGTCTCCATAACTGATTCGATATCATTACAAAAAACCATGTCACCATTCTTGGAGAAATATTCGGAAAAATCAGCCTGAATGTATTAAATTTAATTAGACGTAAAGTCCGTAAATAAATAATGTATGGGAGTTAGTTTTACATATTTCGATTGTTTTTCGACAGTTACATCAGCAGAATAATTACATTAAGCCACAGGAGAATAACCAATATGGAGTGTTTTCAAGGACTTATGCCGATATCGATAGACAGAGGGTAGCGTGTCACAAGAAAACTGAGCCCAATAGGCTAAAACTTTTTTTGTAACAAAATTACTGTTGACCAGTGTTATTTTCAGAACATGTTCTCTTTAAAATATACTCTTCTGATTCTACACTCCGATAGTACCATTTCTCGTAGAAATGTTAAGAGTTTCTTTCCTTATGTGACAGTTTTTTTCGGTTTTGTACCGCTCATTGGCAGATGTGGTCACTAGAGAGGATTTGGCAAAAGCAGTGGAAACAAGTCATCTGATGCATTAACTGAAAGTGAAAAATTTTCTTTTGATTCTTATCTTCCTTATGCCATTCTATTTTCCCCAAAATAATACGCTTTCTGACATATAACATTATCATTCCCATTAATTTAATTCAGAATTCAAGATTTACTAGAAAACTGCTCATGTAATGAACGCCCCCTTACATGTTTTCACTCTGATAACTCTGACCGATAACCGGAGTAGCACTGACCGATTCGGTAATGGCGAAATATGCTACTGCTTGCCTTGATGCAGTCATTATGGTTTCAATGTTCTACATATCTTCCGATTTTTGAATGATTCAGACCATTCCTTGTGGGTACTGCAATTTTCACAAACAATTATATAGTACCAAGACGGTATATTAAGCAACTGCTATTGGTGACAACAAGAACGGGCGGCGTATAACAGTTACTGAATCTACTGACAGATGGCCCCCGCCTGGAGCAAATGAGCGTAATGTTACATTCGTTCTCCTTCATTTTTCCATTCAACTTTATTATTCAAATACTTTTAATATGCTTCAGTCCAAATGAGAGACGCTATTATTACCAGATAATAACACGTAGGTCCACGAAATTCAATATCTTGAAGTAATCAAACACAAAAAACTTTACAAACATATTTTTCTATCACTTGAAATTCTTGAAGGTGAATAATAAACGGTTACAACTCTCACTCTGTCCATTCGCGCCTTAGTCCCCTACATAGTGCTATGCCACCTCGTTACTTCACACGTACTCTACTGACTCTACTCGCTCGACAACGGAAAATCTTGGGACTCCCGCACGCTGTTACAACAATGAGTTTATTAAATGACAGTTATAAATATTCACACGCTGTTGTATGTTCTGTACCTTATTGTAACTGTGGCAAATATTATGAATAAGAAGCTACGTGGCTCGACTTGGAAATCCCCCCCCCCAACGTAGCTCAGCGTAGCTTTCCAGCCAATTTCCACCCCCCCCCCAGACGGAACCACGTAGTTTATGGACGCTACGTAAGTAACTTTAAATTTAATGACAAAATTAAAATATTACCAAATATAACAAAATTAAACCATAACTGATCGGAATTAATATGGACGGGGTGTGTGGGGGGGAAGGGGGAGGGGGGGCGCTAATAATATGTGGAAGTCAGTTTATCTCCAATTTTCTGATCAATTGTTTTAAATTATTCCACCGTGCGTGGTGGGTGAGCGTAACGCTCTGGCTTCGCATTCAGGATGACGTGGGTTCGAATTCCCGTCCGGCCATCCAGATTTGGGATTTCCATGATTTCTTCAAATCACTCAAGACGAATGCCGGGATGGTACCTTCAAAAGGCCATGGCCATGGCCAAATTACTTTCAGATCCTCACCCCCTGTTCTTTCCTGCCACTGATGACCTCGACGTCGACGAGGTGTAAAAACCATAAGCAAATAATAATAATATTAATAATAATAATGATTATATTACTGCGATATCCTAAATAGCTCGGTTCCTATTAAATACAGTTTTCTGCTTGTATCAAAGGTTAATTACTTCACCAGCTTCGGTGCAGTGTATATACACCTAAAACAGAAATGTTAGATCTAACACACTTGTAAAATATTATTAACAAGGTACTAGCGGTGTCTTCACCTTGTGTTGTCATTCACTTTGATTGTAGTGACAAAATTCAAATGATTGACGCAAGTATCCTGATAGAACGAACTAAAACATTGATGGTAAGTAGCGGTTTCGCTAATCAACCAAATAAGTCATTCATCCTACGCAAACTGCTTTGTTTAGTATCACTCCTTAAATTAATTAATTTCCTTCCTATCTGAAGTGTTTCCAACACTGTCACATTTTCATATTGCCACGTCAAATGTACTGCCTACCTGTCAACTAAGTGTGTTAAAACCTGTGACCTGAATATGAGCGTAATTGTGCACATCAGTTTAGTAAGAATGTTCAAATACACTTTAAGCCTCGAAGTCACTTTGAATCTCTGTTAAATCTTCAGATCAATTCTACAGGTGCCTGCAGAAACAGGTTTACTATGTCCTCTAATTTAAGGTAATCTAGTAGATCTGACTAGTGTTGTCATTTACTAACACTATCAGGAACGTATATGATAGTATACTCCTTTTCAAAGACTCTCAATATAACATCCGAAGTACCGTAATATTACTGTGAAAATGTATTTTTAATCACTTGCAGGTCACGACCTTGGCCTTGGTCGTTGTGACGTAACCTTCAAGACAAAGTTTTTTTATTTGAAGGTGTAACGGCGATGTGATTTACTCCATAGACTTTCAAACCTGAATCTGATTAAGTCGCAAATAACAAAAATATGCATCCAGAGATCGAAACAACGATTTTCGGATATGAAAGAAAATCCACGTGACGTAAGTGATTATTATATACATAACCGAACATCGAACCCGAGTTGTCCATAGCTAAATCTCATGTTCAGTCAATGGAGATGGGAGATCTCTGCTTCCTCCCTACTTCTTTAAACATTACTTACAACTCAACATGGCTGTAAGGGTATGTGACAGAATATATTAGCCTCTTCCAACCATTCGTCAACCTCTCCTTCACGTGGGGCATCACATTTGTAGGGACGAGGTTCTGGCGACTGAATAATTCTAATGATTAATTGACTTTCAGGTTATGCCGCGTTGTTTATTTCATTACCTGAGCTTTCGGCTGGTATCCTCCAGCCTTCGTCAGAGATACTGTTTATGTTGTAAGGTGTCGTCCACTGTTTGCCAACGGCCTTCTGAATGGAGGACGAAGCAGCGTCCAGGCACCCTCTTGCCCTTGAAGTTGGAAACGGCCCATAAAGGCGGATGAATCAGAAATGATCAATGGCATGAGGATGCAGAAGGAAACGGGAAGCCACTGCATTCAAGACCCAAAATGTATCCCGATACCGTCCTCCCAAATTACAATTAGAATAATGGCTTCTTCCTGTGTAAAATATTCTGGAGGTAAAATAGTCCCCTAATTATATCTACGGGTGCGGACAGCTGAGGAAGAAGACACCAGAATGGATAGAAACATTCTATGAGACGGGGCGTGGAATGTTAGAAATTCTAATAGGGCAGGTAGAATAGGATTAAATTGTGAGATGGAACGACTCAAGTTAGATTTCGTTGTGATTAGTGAGATTAAGGGGAAGGAAACAAAGGATTTCTGGTCTGGGGAACGCAGAATAATTAACACAAAGACTGTCGGTGAAGTTATTGATATGGGATTTATAATGACTAAGATAGTATGGAAACGGATGAGTTATTATGAACAGTCTAGTGACAGGATTATTTTATGAGGGTGCAAATCAAGCCTGCTTCAAGTGTATATGCCAACGTCGCAGTTGACGAAGAAATAGAGAAAACATCTGATAAAATTAATGCAATATGCGAAGGGGTAAGAAAATCTAATAAACGTGGGTGACTGGAATACGGATATTGTAAAAGGAAAAGAGGGTAATATTATATGAAGTTTTGGTCTAGAAGAAAGAAACGAGTGAGGGAGCAGGTTGTTAGAATTTTGTGAAAAATATAAACTCATTATTGCGAACACACTATTTAAGAATCATGCACGAAGGATATACTTCAAGGGAATATAGGTAGATATCAGCTAGATTATATTATAGTCAAACTGAGATTCAGGAAACTAGTTCTCGAATGTAAAGCAAGCCCAGAATTTTATGACATAATCTGAAAGATTTTAAATCAAATAAGGCGGTTTGAATTAATGTGATTTCTCTAGAGTTTGTGACATCTCTAGAAGAAAAAGTAATCGAAAGATTATTCAAACTGATTTTATTAAAACTTTCTTCTTCACACTTCAGAAGAAAACAAAATCTCACAAATGTAATAATCATCGCGCTGTAAGTATATCATCACATGATTTGAAATTACTAATCAGGATAATACTGTATATAGAAGAAAAGATAGGATATTAGAAGAGACAGTGGGTGAAGATTAGTTCGGGCATAGTAAGAGCCGACGTACAATTCGGGCTTTAATATTAATACTAGAAGGGCAGATCTGGCGTTTGTTTAGGGGGGGGGGGGGGAAACCTTTGATAACGTCGGGTGGAACAAGGTGTTCAAAATTTTACAGTAGTATGGTGTAAAGTAATATGTAGAAGAATAATTTATAATAAGAAGCTAAGGCTATAATAAAAGTAATCATGAGAGACAGGCATCGGTTAAAAACGGTTTCAGACAAGATTGTACTCTATTACAATTAAAATTCAACTTGTCTGTTGAGGAAGTAATAAAAGAAGTAAAAATTTGGAAATGACGTAAGTGATCATGAAGAAAAATCAGTATGCAACGATTTGCCGATGACATTGTCCTTTTAGAAGTTACTGGATGTAAGGAACAAATTACTGAAGGACTGTTTTGGAATAAACCAAAGCAAGACAAGAGTAATTAAATATAGCAAAAATGATAGCAATAATAGTAGATTAAATTTAAATATAGGAACGGATGCAATAGGAGTAGTAAGTGAGTTCTGTTACTTAGGAAGTAAGATTACAACTGATGGCCGATACAGGAATGATCTTAAAAGCAGAATAACACTAGCGAAAAGATGCTTGTTGGAAAAGAGAAATTTTTAGATTCAAATATTAATCTACGACTTAGAAAAACTTTTTAAACTTTAGGAATACCAAAAAAATGGAAAATTTGGTGCATTTGAAATGTAGTATTATGAAAGAATGTTGAAAATTAATTGGCTAAATAAAGTATGAAATGAACATGTTTTGGAAATGAAGGGTGAGGAAAGAAGATTGTGGAATAGTGTAACAAAAAGAAGAGCCAGGATGGTGCGTGACATTTTAAGACAGCGGGATTGGTTAATTTCTTAGTGGAGTGAAAAAATAAGCTCAACCGGCAAAAACGAATCAGTCACTCGTTACGTTGTGAGCGACATGGGGGTCATAAAAGTTGGGGATTATCGATGTTGCGTTTGTGATGAATCATTGAGATGGAACGGGTAAGAAGTTGGCAAAGGCGTATATTTAGAATCCAATTCCTTATTCGTTGGAAAATTTTCAGGCGATTGGGGGCAAGGAAAGGAATTTTGACTTTTTTTTCAGAAACCATCCCGGAATTTTTCTGCAGTGAAATCTGGATGGGTAAACGGGGATTTGAACCCGCATCCTGTATTCCGTAGGAGTTCCTGTACGAATTTAGTGATACGAAGTCTCATATTTAATGTTCCAGAGTGTGGATCGAATGCCACTCATTCATTTAAACGGTTCTACCATTAAATTTGTCCACTCCCTCAAGGAATTCTTTGAAACACATTTGATTCCAAAAAGAATTCCATTTTGCTTGGGAAGAGATTTCAAAATTTAATGACTGTACTATGCAAAGTTTAACCTGTTTCAGGAATTCACCATAAAAGGCTTTTCGACCATTTGTTCTGGAAATATTCAGCTTGTAGCCTCTTCTGAGGATTACGGTTATGGAATTTGGGCGTTCTGAAAATGATGTTTGTTAGGTACCCTTTAGTTCACCAAAAGCACTCCCACTAGCTATCCCCAGCAGTAAAGTATTCTATAGATCAATTGTGAAGTCGCTTATGCGTGACTTAGAAATTTCGAGAAGAGTAATTGTCAACTTGAAGGAATTTTCCTGTAATCATTCCCACAGTGAGAATTCATCATAAAAATCATTTTAAAGTGTATTTATTATATCTGGAAAAAGTTATTTTAAGAGATAATTCAGTTTGTTCACGTTTTGAAACACGCGATCAGAAAAGTAAAAATCTAAGATTTGAAATATCTTTAAATTGAGTAAAGCTACAGCTGAACTCTTATCACCACCTATAGACAGCATTGTTCCGGATATTTTGGTACTAAAATTAACTAATTTGGCAAAGCTTAATTAGTAGTTTTAATTAAGAGAAAAAATATTAATTTGAAATTTATATCAGTAGATAGCGCAAATTGAGACGATTACGAACATATAATGGTTTTGGTAAAGTATAAGCATTCGTCAGAATAATTAACTTTGATAGATTGTCGCGGATTGTTGCTGAAGCGCGTAAAAATTCCGCCAAGTTGGTCACATGATGACTTCAATTTTAAGATTATAGAAACCCTTTTCAATGTTAAATTAAATAAAAACAGATAGATCATGATAATATAAAGTCCTTGTAAAAATTTCAAGTTAAACTATTTAGTACTTTTGGAGATATTAATTAAAGAAAAATTTGCTGACGTCATAGGCTCTGAGAAGTCTATAAAAGATCTTGCAGCGAGCTCAGGTTGTCTCACTCTTGTCTCAGTCTTTCGCCGAAAAGTGATCGCGCAACTCCGCGGAGCAAATTGTTCCACGCGGTAGCGGTTTAGGCAAATTCCAACATGCCGTAATACTCACTAATGTTAGGGGGACATTGTGAGTTTTTGTCTTATTGTGTGAATGTACTAAACCTGTAATCTTCAAAGAAATTGTTGTTCGATGCTTTATTGACGTATCTAGTACCGACAATGTACAAGTGAACTTTTGCATGAATATAAGTATTGTGTTATTCTGAAACTGTGTCAAGTGACTTTATTTCAATTACCCTTCGCATTTGGGGTTTAATACGAATGCGTGGCGACCAGGTTATTTAATATTACAGGTACCAGAAGGCTACACATGGTCACGAACTTATTAGTTCACAGTTCAGGCAAAAGTGTTGCATAACCCCCGTGCAGCCTTGGCGCCTGACATGTTCAAGATGATCTGGGGACCATAAGCTTACTGCTTCTTGGGAAGAATGGAAGATTACACGTATTCAGATATCAGCTTGGCCTTGGACACACCAGTAAGATCCTAGTGACATACATAATGCTACGGAAATGAATGCTGTAAATTTTACAATACCGTTCTAAGGATTCAAAAAATACAACTTTTAGGATGCGATAAAATGAGTAATATAGCTCTCAGATAGTGTAATGTGTTGATTTGCACAGCTGACCAAGCGAGTGAGTGCCTTTGTCAATATTCTGCGCCGCACGCTCCGGCATTTTAAACAAGGTTGTTTTCTTCCTAGCGACTGTTGTCCGTGCGTTGAGAAGGAGGCATCAAGTATAATTTTTGTTGCCTCTAAGTGTCAGCCTTTTGAGGCGAGTTTTGTTGAGAACTTGTTGACCTTGGTTGTGGTGGGCTGTGTCGCACAATGTCGCTCCTGTCTGGTGCATCGACATATCTAAAAGAAAATACCTGCTCTTATTAAGCTACTAGCAGATGCTCGCTGCTTCGTTCGTCTTAAACCAACCAGGTCACTCTGTAGGTGATTGAAGATAACTTCCTTTTGGATGAAGGGATTCTACAATAAACTGTAACTTCATTCTTCTGAATAATACGATGCCACTCTTAAGCTGAAATCATTATAAAATTTTCAACTGCGAGACGTTACCTACCTTTAAATGGATACTAAATTTTAAGCTCATTTATTTTAATTCCTTAGCTTTTTTAAGACATATTAAAATAAAAGATACCTTATCCTACTCTTGGGAACGCGGACTATACATTTATGGAAACCCCATCAAAATCCCAGTAGTAGTTTTAGCGTGAATTAAGATCAGCTGAAAATTTTCTTAAATTTATCATTTTACCACGTCACAAAAAATACACTATGTTTTCAGTGAGATCAATGGAAACCCAATCAAAAGCTGACCATTAGTTTTTGAGTGATTCGAATTTAATGAAACATTGTCTTAAATTTCTCATTTTTTTAACGACTTAGCAAAATGAAACATACCCCGTTTTACCTTAACGATGATGGGCTCTATGTTAATGCAAGCCCCATCAAAATCCGATATCTCTTTGTAAACCACATTTATATATATATATATATAAATATAAAATACTAATAATAATTATCTGGTAAATTTCCTGCTTTTCCGACATCACATTTGCACGGACTGTACATTAATCGAAAGTCCATCAAAATTTGACCAGTAGTTTTTGCATGAACCGCGCTCAACGAAACATTATCCTAAATGTCTCACCTTTTCGATCTCACATTATTTTACCTGCGCTACTACGCTCTGTACGTTAGTCAAAACCCCATCAAAATACGATCACTAGTGAATCTCGTTCCACGCAAGACTGACACTACCTTTTTTTTTTTTTAATTTCACGGCCTTTCGACATCACATTAAGTGAAACATGCCCTGTTTTACTCGTTGATCAACTGCCTGTACATTAAAGTCCGTCAGTATTCAGCCTACAGTTTTTGCCTGAATCCCATCCACTCAAACATTTAGACAAACAGGAACACAGAAAAACAGCCAAACAGACACAAGGTTTTTTTTAAAAAAAAAACTGCTACTACTACTACTTTTAATTCCTTTTCTATAGCTTACTAACAATACCCGAACTAATTTGCTTTTAAAAAATATCTGAAATATATATACTATTTCCTGGTAACAGTTTTATTATAAGTATAGTTTACTTACCTTTCAGTGTTTCTGGATTCTCTCTAGAGGAGTCCTTTATCTCATCCTGGTAGTCATATTTTCATATTTCCTAGACAGTTTCTTGTTGGATGTCAGGTTGACGCTCAGACTTGTTTTTGATACCTAAATTTCCAGTTATATACCAGTAGGGGTAAGGATCTGAGCTAAGTGTTTAAATTTATCAACGTTCCGAACAACTACAAATGCCGTCTGATTCCTGCTGGTTCGATCTGTCTTTATTGAATCCATACACCGTTTCTTTTTATATGAGATCAGGATGCATTCAGCTACTTCCGACAGTCTACCGGAAGGTCAAATTCTTCAGCAAAGGCCAGAAAAACAATTAAAATACCAGTATTTTTGTTACCAAATATTTTGCATGTCTCTGTGACAAACGTTTTCTTTCATTCTCTTGTTAAGTTTCCCAGGGCACAGTTAATAGGAATGGGGAGAGATCGTCGTCCCATTGCCCCTGGCTAGCTTTTATCTCTTACTGTGAAAATAGGAAGTATATTCGTAGGTATAGTGTCGTGATCATTATTCCCTTCCGTACTCTACTAAGGGAAGGGGAGAATCACGCATTCAAAAGTGTGGAAAAAGCGGTTAGTCCCATTTCACATACTTTTTTTCTGCTGACAGGTTTACGATTCCGTGACACTGAACTTTAAGATTGAATCGAAGTTTTTTTAGAGGCTGCGGACATCCTATTTGACTCCACGCAAGGCATATGTTTGTTTGATTATGTGTTGTAAATCAACTGTCTCAGAGTTTTCCAGAAAGAAAGAATGCTACACATTCAGGTACAAGTTACAAATTATTAGTTGACTACTACAAATGTTAGCATGGTTTCATACACCAAACTTCATCATTATTTTCTGCATGTCTGTACTCAGAAGCCAGTTATACACTGAAGAGCCAAAGAAACTGGTACACCTGCCTAATATCGTGTGGGGCCCCCGCGAGCACGCAGAAGTGCCGCAACACGACGTTTTGGGCAGATCGGCCTAGGTATTTGGAAGGATGGGTGGCCCATATACAGCCAGCCACTCATCCATGTACATCGGTATTGTTTTAATTTTTAGTTTTACACTTTTAAATCTTGTTGGCCTTTTTACAGCCAGCCAGACATTATTTTAATTTTTTTTTTTTGCAGTATCTATGGCCCCCTTTACAGCCAATAGTTTAATATTTCACTTTATTTTATTTTTCTGTGTGTATGGTAGACCTTTTTACAGTTGATCTTGCAGACAGTAACTTTGAACATGTTAAGCCACATGCTACACCGGTTGTTGTTAGGGCGTTAATGACCTCGTTGTTGACGCGCCCTAAAGCCAGAACAACAACAACAACAACAACGCAACATGACGTGGCATGGACTCCATTAATGTCTGAAGTAGTGCTGGAGGGAATGGACACCATGCATCCTGCAGGGTTGTCCATAAATCGGTAAGAGTACGAAAGGGTGGAGATCTCTTCTGAACGGCACGTTGCAAGGCATCCCAGATATGCTCAATAATGTTAATGTCTGGGGAGTTCGGTGGCCAGTGGAGGTGTTTAAACTCAGAAGAGTGTTCCTGGAGCCACTCTGTAGCAATTCTGGACTTTTGGGATGTCGCATTGTTCTGCTGGAATTGCCCAAGTCCGTCGGAATGCACAACGGACATGAATGGATGCAGGTGATCAGCCAGGATGCGTACGTACGTGACAGCTGTCAGAGTCGTATCTAGACGTATCAGGGGCCCCATGTCACTCAAACTGCACACGCCCCACACCATTACAGAGCCTCCACCAGCTTGCAAAGTCCCCTGCTGACATGCAGGGTCCATGAATTCATGAGGTTGTCTCCATAGCCGTATATGTCCATCCACTCGATACAATTGGAAACGGGACTCGTCAGACCAGGCAACATGTTTCCAATCAACAACAGTCCAATGTCGGTGTTGACGGGCCCAGGCGAGGCGTAAATCTGTGTGTCGTACACTCAGCAAGGGAACACGAGGGGGCCTTCGGCTTCGAAAGTCCATATCGATGATGTTTCGTTGAATGGTTCCTACGCTGACACTTATTGATGGCCCAGAATTTGTGGAAGGGTTGCACTTCTGCCACGTTGAAAGATTGTCTTCAGTCGTCGTTGGTACCTTTCTTGCAGGATCTTTTTCCGGCCGTAGCGATGTCGGAGATCTGATGTTTTACTTGATTCCCGATATTCAAGGTGCACTCGTGAAATGGTCGTACGGGAAAATCCCCAACTCATCGCTAACTCGGTGATGCTGTGTCCCATCTCACGTGAGCCGTTCAAACTCACTTAAATCATGATAACCTGCCATTGTAGCAGCAGTAACGCCTGCGCCAGACATCTGTTGTCTTATATAGGCGTTGCCGACCGCAGCGCCGTACTCTGAATGTTTACATGTTGTCCTTGTGTTTGCATACGTATGCCTATACCAGTTTCTTTGCCTCTTTAGTGTAGTTTTAAGAGTATGTCAAAATCTGATATTCTTTTACAGATTGTCCTGTTAGTGCCAATGCCTTGCTTAATCGTATAAGAGTATATGCAGTACCAGTTTTACAGATTTATCCTGTACATTCCGGTAAACCTGGGAGTTACCGATACATATCGTCCAGTTTGGCAGCGAGCATTAAGCGCTGCCATACACGGGGAAGGTTGCCGTACCGGACGTGGCCATCTACGGAAATGTCGGGTGGTCTCAATATTCGCTACAAAAACCACACTTTGAGGCATAACAAAAGGAACAAAACACGATTCACAGACAAAGGAGGGAAGAGAGAGTTCAGATTCTGTCACTTGATTTCAGATAAATAAACAGAAAAGCAGAGAAGTATTTTTTGCCATTGCATTGTGGGGTGAACACGTTTTAGAATTTCACATGTAGTACTGGAATAAGCAGATCTGCTGCAGCATCTCAGCTGCCAGACTTTCTTCCGGCGCTGAGACGGTTTTTATACTCAGGGATACTGAGTTGATGTATTGAGAAATATATTAAAAATCGCTACACAGTTAAGACTGCCATCAGTAGGACGAAGTAATAACGTAAGTAACAACTATTAAAGCGAAGTTAAATTTTTAGGTTATATGTTGTATACCGAAATATCAAGTATCTTCTGGTCAGGTCTGTATTTCAACTACTCCACAACATGACTGATATTGTTGACTGAAGATCAAATATCTCGCAAGATTATTGTCGCGATTTTTAAAGTACAGTGGGATGAGATGACCCCGTTTAAAATCAACCTTGATATCAGACGCTTCTACAATACGCTCAGGATTCACACACTTTGCTATAACTTTACAAGAATCGATACAGTACCAACGTATATAAATGAAAACCTCAAAGATATCTTGTGTAGACATGAAATCTTTTCATGTAAATTTACTGCAGAACAACTTTAACATACATAATGAAGTACCTTGCGTTTTCCTGCAGACGACTTCACTAGACAAGGAATGGTATTAATCGAGTAAGATGAAAAATACGTCATCAGTCGGTGCGAATATTTTCCACAGCTGTGATATTACACAGTCGCCATGGTATGAATTAAACTTCGCAACAATTTTGTCACTGGAAATTACGATTCTTGGCGCCTTCCCGCCACCTTTTTCATGATTTCCATTAAGCCTTGCAAAAATACAAGATTTCGTAATGACTTAATTCCTTTCAGACAAATTGATGGTTTGAGAAATGTCTTTCATTTCAGGAGTAAAACAAACGTTGTTTCTGATAAATCTGTAATATCAGTATAATTTTTCATCGTAGCTACAACACGTCTGGACTTATGACGAGAATTTAAAAAAAAAAAAAAAAAACGACGTGGCAGTTTTCATTCGTGGGCATGGACCAGCTGTACCCTAGACCAACCGTATTTTGTAGTTTGACGGATGACGTATACTAACACTTACCATGTGTGATCTCCTGTATACCCAAAGAAACACCAGAGAGGTAATAAATTGATGACTACGAATAGAAAGAAAGTCGGCCACAAGTAGATGATATACCTGTTTTCCAGGAATTTTTCTCTTTGGACAAGCCGCAGAGATATTCCAATCGACCGCGTACGTCAATTTTATTTTCTTTGCATGGCGGGCGTTTCAAAAGGACCAATGCAGAGTTTTGGCGGGAGCGATACGTCTAAATCTTTGAATAGTTTTTCATGTACGTAGCACAAAAAACAATCTTCCCAATATTTAATTGATACTCATGGACAGGTAACATTTATCTGTTTGTCGCTATTTCTAGACTATGTACTTTTTACTCAATAAATTTATACATCGTCTACTTAATCTCTATGAAAGATTGGCAAGTGGTCACAAATCGCTCGTCCCATTTGTCATTTGTGTATGCAGTTACAGTCCCCTACTAATAAAAAAAATACTATTTACTTCCAAAGTTAATGAAATCTTTTAACCCAATCGTTCTAGAACGGTTACATGCTGTTGACTGAATTTCATAATATTGTCCTCTTGCTTACATCTCTCGTTTTCTTATGGAGAATTATTAATGACAGCATATTTGCCCAGAGAGAAAAACTGGTGGAATACAGGTATACCACCTAGTGTCATGGAGAAAATTATGCCACTCAGCACAGGTAATCTCTTTAGCAATAAAACTGGACGCCGCGATAGAAACTAATTCCCGAAATCTGCACAAAGTGGCAATATGGAACGTTATCCTCAGAAAATTTAACGCCGATTGAAAAATTTAATTGCAGATTCCCTTCCTCAAGTCATATCATGGACCTAATACAATAGTTGGAAAAATTAACTTAAGGTATTGCAATAAGTGCAGCATTGCCGGGGCTCGCAACGTGAAATTTTTAATACTTCCATGGTATGGAAATTATTATGCGGCATTTTTTTGTATGTATGCATGTTCGTTTGGGCCAACTAGGACCACGTTAAGCCTTTGTTTGGCTTGAATTTTGCTTTGGATGTTTTTTTTTATTATTTAAAAAATGGCATTTGGCCATTTTAGCCATACAGCCAGCTCAATGTGTGTGATTCTATTACAATGTATACATTTAATTTCAGTGTGATTATTTTCCCTGTTCTGTAAGGACGACACAAGACGAACACAACATTTAATTAAAACCACACGTGCCCTCAGCCGGACTCGAACCAGTGACTCCTGCAACGTGAAGCATGCACGCTACCCCTACGCTGCCGGGGTTGGCTGCTGCGGATATGTAGACAGCAGCGTTTCAACTCGTGTTGTTACCGCTAGAGGAGGCCTACACTTTAACGCGGAATCCGAAAAACGAAAGCGTTCTGGCGTACTTCACATCACACTGTAAGCTGTGCCAGAGGTGAAAATCCCCGCCGAGACACGGATTCTATCAGGAGATTTTTCGATCGCCAATCAGATGCCTTAACCACTAAGCCACCAGGCCACTCATTATGCAGATATTGTTTTGAAGAAAAAAAATGTTTCTCCAAGAGAAATTTGATTTTGGCTTTCTATGTTAAATTTTCATTTATTTGACGAGAAGTATTAGTAAGTGAACTACATTGTCTTGTGTTTGCTTTTCTGGTCACTGGCCTTGCGGTTCTTGTTTGGATCCCACGTGGCATTTCCTACACTCATGACCAAAAGTTAAAGAATCTTCGAGATCCACGACAAATCATTGTGTCTTGGCGATAATGTGTCGACTGAACTGTGGCATTGATGCCACACACCACACAAACACGTGATACACCTGGCAGCTCAGTACGAGACAGTCCGTGTGGGCAGAGGTCAGGTACAGTGGTACAGACTGCGTGCTGTGTTATTTCGCACGCAGTTCTCGTGTCTTTGGGAATCCGCCTATCCTAATCCAGTAATAATATCGGGTATAGGGCAACTACACTTTAATGTTGAAACCGAACCACGGAGGCGCTCTTGTGTACCTTACAAACACAAAACAAGTTTTGCGAGAGGGGCAGGTTAGGTTAAAATGCTTTGAAAATCCCTGCAGCGACCGGGGTTCGAAGCAGGAAACTTTCAATCTCCATTCAGACGTCTTAACCAGGGAGCAAGCAGATCACACGATCTTTATATATAAAGATGAATATATGTTTGTTTGTTTGTTTGTTCTTCATACAAATCCACAGTTTTCATCCGATCTCAATGAAACTTTGCACACTTATCCTTTGAAACAAGGAGAAAAATACTGTCTACATTTGGTCGAAAAATTATCTGTATAAATAACACATGTTGTCTCATAACTTCGAAATAAGGCGATAGACAGACACGTTGGATATGCACGTCTCCGTACCGTGTTTCCGTGTAGTGGACTGGCAGCTCAGTGGTTTGCCGGCCTCGGTAGCGTAGGGGCTAGAGTGCTAGCTCCACGTACCGAAGGCCACCGGTTCGAATCCGGCCGCGGGCATGGATGTTAAGTGTTGTGTGTCTGTGTGAATGTCCTGTGGCGTCCATACATTGGAAAAATACAATATATATGACGAATTATACACTGAAAGCTTCAAAAATTACATTGAGCTGGCTGTATGGCCTTCGTTGCCAAATGCCATTAAAAAAACTCATAAAAAAAAGTGGTTAAAGCGCTTGCATACGAACGTCGTGGTATCCGGTTCAAATCTCCGTGGAGGCTAAGATTTTTAAAAATTGTTTTTCATCGTAAGAGTCAGGCCTGGGCCGTAGATTATTCGGATTGAATGTTAAACTGTAGATATTAGAAAGTTAGGGGTGCAATGCGAGGCAAATCGTAGGTAGTCTGGCAATGTTGTAGGTGTACTCTTTTTTACGTTATAATGATCCCTCAGATGTTGTTCGCAGTCAGTGTGTGAGTGTGAACCACAGTAATATTATTATAAATACGGAAGTAAGTCTCTGTCTTTTTGTTACGTTTTGACGACTAAATGGCTATATCGTTGTGATGGAATTTTATAAGGAAATCTGTATGAAGGGCACAGGATATTTCTTCCAGTATGATTAACAGTTGTAGTCACAAAATTTTGAGACCTTATCGAATGGTGACAGAAATATGTTGGAAATTGCTTCTCTTCAAGAGACAGGTTAGACGGTACAATGATATAGTGATAGCTTTCCTGTCATATTATTCCGACTCGATATTGTTTGGGACCAATCCTTCGTTACCAACAACTTTCTATATTTAATTCTGGCAAAAAAATTCTTATTCCACGCGTAAGAAGTCGCGGGTACGAGCTAGTTTATTTATAAAGACGGTTGTGAGGGTAATACCGGCACTGGATTGTGGGAGTTACAAATTGCAATTAAATTTATCGGATTTTGTAAAAGAGTATCTTTTATTGCAGTGCTGGAATCAAGTATAATCAGCTACCATTCTGGGTTAATATGTGTAGTCAACAGTTTGTTTTTAGAATAAGACAAAAAACACAAAAATAAGAAGGCGCTACCTTTCGTAGTTCGGTCGCTTGAACTAAAAAAGGCACATTTAATCCACCAAGGATACCTTTATAAGTGGCTTTGCCGTCAAGAGGACAAGAAATGGCCACGTTCAAATGACTTCGGAGACAAGACAATAAATTAACCACGTTATAAGTGGCTTCGTGTTCCAGAACGTAAAAGGAAGGTGATTAATATGTAATTAATGTCCACAGCGAATCTGTAATCTTCAGAAAAAGCGGCGAACGGCAAGTTCTTTGAATATTTTTATTTAAAAACCCATACGAACGAGAAGCATTACACAGCAGTTATTACATAGAAATAAACAGTGGAAATTACTTGTTTCTGAAGTGAACTACACTTAAAGGTTACTTGAGGTTTATTACTATGTACACAAAACACTGGTAAACAATAACAAATGTGGTACAGTTAGCGGATGACCGTCGAGAAATTTAGCCTGGTCCTGATCCGGGGTAGAGAGAGACGGCTTCTACTTCTCGCGAACTTCCGGTGGTCTTCTGTAGTTGAAGCTGGTTCCGCGGTCAGGCCGGAACTGGCGGTGGAGCGGCCGGCTACGCTTATATAGGCGGCCTGGCGCAGGAATTCCGTTGTGTGGTAGTACGGCGACCTCTGTAAGAAATAGTCCCACTTAGCTTCTAGATGTTTCTATTTGTTTTCCTGGTTTGTTTTGATGTCTCTGCGCCTGTTTGGAGTCGTATATGTATCCCGGCGTGCAGGCGCGTTGTGTGTGAGGTCTGCCTGGCAGGGGCCTTTACTGGCAGACTGAACAGTTTCTAACAGTGATCTGTTGCTAAATTATTAATTTGTTTAAAGAGAAAGATCTTGCTCTGGCCTCGCATTCGGGAGGACGTGGGTTTGAATCCCCGTCCGGACGTCCGGATTTGGGTTTTCCATAGTTTCCCCAAATCGCTCCAGGCGAATGCCGGGACGCTTTCCTCAAAAAGTCATGGCTAAATACCTTCCAGTTCCTTATCCTCAATCCCATCCCGCCTCTAATGACCTCGACGTCGACGAGGCGTAAAACCATAAGAAAAAAAAAGAACTATCTTTTTCAATATTTGGTAACAGCGTATGCCATGTTGAACTCAATATAATAATACATAAAGGAGCTGGAAAACCAGTTTATCAGATTAATATATAAGAAAATACCTTTCGCTAGGTAGTTTTCGGGGATAAAATTTAAATGCAACAAGTCAAGAACTTGGCGGTACGAAAGAATCATTATATATCGTTATGGAGAGTGATTCCGAGGAAGAAGCTTCAAAAGAAATTGGTGGGAAGATCTTTGAAGACAAACTAAGTGATATTCGGGTAGAAATAAATGAGTTTGGTTTAGGTAGCTTTTATAATGGTATAATTTCAAGTAATAGTTACGGAGGACATAATGCCGGATCATTAGTCTAGTACTAAGCGAATGTTAATAATGCTCATGAAGCAGATGTAGGAGGTATCAGAAAAAAAAATAAGAAAGCACAGGATGAAAATAAAAAACTGCAGTAAATAAATAAAATTAGCCAAGACAAAGACACATACTAATTGAACAGAAGGAAGAACAGCGGGGAAAAGGAAGTATGATATAGAAATCAGCCAAGAAAAAGATACGGAATGATACGAAGTATGATATGGTGACATCAGAAGGAGAAATTATAAGTAAGCACGAAAAGTTAGTTCGTACATTGAAACAAGAAGTGTGTACAGTCAAAGAAAGCTTAAAATCAATGGCAGTAAATGTGTACGTGCACATTGGTGAGGAAGATGTAAAAATGAATTAAGAGACCGAATGGTAAGATGTCTCTCATGGAGAAGAAGTAGATAAACTGAAGAATAAAAGTACATCTACGGAAGTATTTCAACAGAACAGTCGAAAATGATGGTAGGTGGGAAGCAAATAGCAGTTCAAATTATGATGAAAAGAAATCGAGTAGTAAAGAGAAGGAAGATATAAGCGAAGATAATGAACTTAGATATTTTTCTATGTGGAAGGAAGAAGTAAGCCACAATGGGAAGTTGGTCGAGGTCGGACAAGCGAAAAGAAAATTAATAAAGGAATCCAACGTTGAAACACAATGAACAGTAGAGTATTTACAGACTGTAGGTGAAGTTTACAAATTTGAGGGAATAACGACAATGGAAATATGTGCCCATAATGTAGAACAAGTAAGTAAATGCTATTAAAATATGAGGAGGACAAAACGAATGTGTCTAAAAAATGAAAACGACAATAATGTAAAGGAACAAGCCCAAAATAAAACTGACGCTAAAATTGTTACAGCAGAACAAGGAGAAGGAAATAGAGAACGTTATCAATCAAGAATAAGTGTGGGTGACGAAGAAAATGATTTACCTGTTTCGGAATGGAGGGTATGGTTGTTAAGTATATTAAACTGTTTGTATAACTATAGTATTATAGTATTAATTAGTATTTTTAGCATTAATGAGTTTTCGCTTAGCATAGTTACTTAATTATGTAAGATGTTTAATGCAGTGACTGTCAGATTAAAATTGTGACTGTCGGCTGACAATTTTTTTTTTTTTTTTTTTTTTTTTTTTTTTTTTTTTTTTTTTTTTTTTTTTTTTTTTTTTTTTTTAACCAGAGACAGCGTGGTAGAAAATGCATTAACATTTATGGAGATATATTTAGTTTAATGATTGAGTAGAAAACATTTTTGGATTTTGAGAGTTCCAATTCACAGTTAAAAACTTTTTTTTTTAAGTAGTATACATTTATTTGAGTGCGGAAACGAAGTATAATTTACTACAATTGTGTTTTATATGTGCCGTGTACACTTTATTTTTAGAATACGACAAAATCAGGAAGTGGTATCCAGAGATGTACTTATTTTAGATACAAGTATTTGAAACACAGATACATTGCACTTTTCTTAATCTTTATTTTGCATCTTGTATTTAGATACTTTTCCTTGGTATCTTTGAATTTTGGAAATACTATTTACGCATTTTTTTCACTTTACGTCATTATAAAGACGACAACGAAACGCATTTGAAAAATTCATTAACCTATACCAAAGGACAAGGTTGTATGGTCTAGTTACCTTTGCCTGCCTTCATTGTGGCGAACTATGAAAACTATAAACAAACACGCGCCCACCTGTCTATTGTCTCTTGTCTTTTCTTTGCGCCAATTATTATCATGTCAAATTATGTTTGGTGCGAAGAAGTCGAATTATTATTATTATCCTGACTGACACAGAAAATTAATCCATCTGGAAAAAAATATACCAGGAGCTTTAAAGAGCAATTGAGAGGACATAAAAGAAAAAAAGAATCTTCTTATATGTTTTTAGAGGACTCTGATTCCTTTATTGCTAATGGCACTAGTGGTGACAGCACAGAATCGCTGACTTAGAAATACTTCAATACCTAAGTAATAAGGACAACCCCCTAAAAATTGTAAATTTTTAACAATAAAAAAAGTATGTAAACTTTAGAACGTGTTTGTCGAGTTCCGCCCCTGTGCAGCGAATGACGAACAAACATGTTTAAAAAAAATACATTATATAAAAAGTATTTTATCTTGAAAAAGTATTTGGAAAATACGTATTTTGTATCCTGTATATCAAATACCATTTCCAAAAGTATCTGGTATCTGATATCTCAAATATATTACTTAAAATTATTTTGTATCTTGTATTTCAGATACTTTTTGTATGGTATCTTGGACAACTCTGGAGCTATCTTTCGTAGTTTTAGTCAGCCAGAACTCAATAAGGTCACATTAAATCCACCAAACTTACCTTTATATTATAAACATAAAAATTATTACAAGCAATCACTAACATTTTTGATCGAATCAGTTTTAAAGCCAAAATATCAAGGCATTGTACTTTCGTTTAATTCTTGGAAACAGTGATAATGGCGAAAATGCAACAGACTAATGACTACGGACGAAATTATATATCTTACTAGCTGATACCCGCGATATCGTACGCGTGCATTAAGAATTTATTTGCCAGAATTGAATATAGAAATTTGTTGGCAACAAAGGATTGGTCCCAAACAACACCGAGACGGCATAATATGACAGGAAAGCCATCACTATATTCTACCGTCGAACCTGTCTCTTGAAGAGAATCAATTTCCAAGATATTTAAAAACAGAAAAACAAACTTAGGTGAGGGGATGTGGAGGGGGGGGGGGGTATTGAATAAGGGGAACTTTATTTCAGCTTGGTCTTTTCTTCTTTCTTCAGCATGACCCTCTGATTCTTGGGTTCTAATTATTTTAGCTTCTCGTGCTCGGCTAGAGCTACAACTTAGGCCAGTTTACGCCAGCAAGGCATGTCAAAAAACAAGGCAAAATAAGCTGGTGCCCAAAACATTTAAGCTAACACAAAGTAATAGGACAGAGGTAATCGACATCTATACTAAATAATACGTTTTTTCTCTAAACGAAATCTGTTAACAAATTATAAACTAACATAATGCGCGAGAATCACAGCTTGAGCAACCGACGCAACATTATAGACTAACACACACATCCGTTTCTCTGTCACCATTCGATAAGTTCTCAAAATTTCGTGACTACAACTGTTAATCACTACCATAAAAAAAAAAAAAAAAAAAAAAATAAAAAAAAAAAAAAAAAAAATGTTCTGTGACCTCCCTACAGATTTTCTTGTCATTTTCCGTCAATATCGGTGAGGCATTTAGTAATCAAAATCTAACAAAAAGACAGAGACTTAATTCCGCATTTATAGTATTATTATTGCAGATCACACACTGACTGCGAATCACCCCTGAGGGATCAATATAACGTAAAAAAAGTGTACACCTACAGCATTGCAAGACTACCTATGATTTGCTTCCCATTGCACCTCTAACTTTGTAATTTCTACAGTTTAAAATTCAATCCGAATAACCGACGGTCCAGGTGTGACTCTTACGATCAAAAATAATTTTTAAAAATCTTAGCCTCCATGGAGATTTAAACCGGAGACCACGACCCAAAGATTAGTAAGCCAGTGCTTTAGCCACTGAGCTACATAACCGCTACACGGAAAACAGTAGAGAGGCCTCCATATCCAAAGCGTCTGTCTATCGCCGTTCAGTAGTATTTCGAAATTATGAGACAACATGTATTATTTATACAAATAATTTTTCAACCAAATGTAGACAGTTTTTTTTTCCTTGTTTCAAAGGATAAATTTGCAAAGTTTCATCGAGATCGGATGGAAACTGTGGATTTGTATGAATAACAAAAAAACTAACAAACAAACAAACATACATACAATCATCTTTATATATATATATATATAGATCATCCTGTTTTCTTTGTATTTTATAGGTAAGGTCTCGCACATATTTGCAATTTATAACAATCTGTACTTCGTAGTTTCAGTAAATGATATATTAAATGATATACCCGCAGATTTATTGTGTACACTGTTATTAAATTCAATATGTGTGTTGGTAATAGGGTATACAATTTTTAATCGTTCATACGAAAAGTGGGTAGCAATGCCAACGGTATGCCAAAACTAATTCACAATAGTTGTGCTATTAATAGAAGTCTGGAGAAGTCTTCGTACCTAACACTGATTTTAAAAATTCGCTCAAAACTGAAAAAAAAAAACAGATACTATTCCTGCTTCTCCACGTCATGGAGTCTGAGATGGATTCGATACAAGTATACCCTGCGAAGACACCTGGTGCCTGTGTGTTCTCTGAGAATGCAACTGAAATTTAACCCTTCCTAAGTAATACAAACTACAATCCTTTAGGAGAGCACAAAGTGCCCTCCACCTGGAAAATCTAACAGGTAACTCCAATTTTTCCGGAAAGGAGATCGAAGTGACCCCATCACCTACCGATCTCTGTAACGTCTATCTGAAGCAGTATTATGAAGCATGTTATTATTCGAACGTTATGAAATTCTTTTACGAAAACATATTAGTTATACCAAACCAACACATGTTTCGGTAGAATCGATCTTGTGAAAGACGGCTGGCCTCATTTTCTAACGACTCGATGAAAGTTATTGATTTAGGGTCGCAAGTAGGTGCATTTTTTATTTCTATTTTTTGAATTCCATAAAGCTTTCGATGCCGTACGACAAATTCTAGCGTAAGGCGTATCACAACATGTTTGTGGATGGGTATGTGATCGTCTAAAATCTAAATGGTTGGGAGCAGTATGTCCTCATTGACGGCAAAGACTTTAATAAATTAGATTTCACATCGGCCATCCTGCTAAAGAAGTGTAACAGAACCACTTCTTTTCTCGTATGAACTGATGCTGTACGTTGTATTGCTGCAAAGGAATCTTTACTATTGTATAAACGAATTGTGCTGTAAAAACATAATACTTTGAAGCTTAACTCTGCCGTCATATTCAGGTGTTAATCCATCTGTCGGTATGTTGACCTATGCTGATGGATTTACATCTAAAGAAGATACGGAGCTAGTCTTCGAAATATTATATAATTACAATACAATTCGGCGGTACACGTGTGGAGACTTCATTGCACTTCTTTTCATAAATTTTATAAACTGTATTTTTCTGAGAAAAAAATTAATAACAATAATAAAAATGGTATTTGACATCTAGGTCATATAGCAAGCTTCAGAACAGTGTTAATACGAGCGTCAGAACCCAGTTTCTAATCTCTTTTCAGAGCCACAAACTGCTATTAGCTATCTCTGAACGACAGCAATTACCTCGAGGGAAATTAAAGGTGGTCATTGCGTTTTCAGGTCACTGGTTCGATGCTTGTTGACGGAACTTCTATGGAATATTAGATTTACAGCATACACCTAACAAAGCAGTATTCGTAACATCAGTAACCACACATTAGACGCTGTCACTGCGTCTTCAGATCACCGTTTCGATGACCGGTCACGGAATTTCGATGAAAACTCAACATTTACGCCTTTCAGCACTTAAAGCTATATTTGGCTTTTCATAAACCACGCATTCATCGTTATTATTACTTGCGGAGGGTCATGTTCGGAAACGGAAATCCAGCGACTTTTCAATATTTATGACAACGATAAAATTTGTTTTTATAACATCAGAAACTAAAGTTCTAGCATGCTCAGGATACGTTGGAGTCACTTTTTGATGCCCCGTTCAAGGTAATTCTTCTACTAACTACACATGAAGTCTCTGGTTGTTCCAGTTGAATTCAATTTGTATTTACCTTAACTAATATCCTTATCTAAACATGTGAGTTAGGATAAAAAATCCATAGTATTTGGAATTTGGTAGACTTGCATGATATCATTGGCTTGAATTACTTCCACAGTTAATGTCTAATTACAGCACAGACCCCATAGTACTATCAAGGTAAAATCGTGTGACTTTATTTTCAGCCATTAAGAATACTGATCCAACTATGTTTAAAACTGGTGAGCATCTTAGAATCAGTGTATTTTAGGAACAGCTTGTGAAAGGCTACTTACCAATTGGTCGATAGAATTTCTGGTTGAATAAGCTATAAGAAGAAGGTGTAAAGTTAACGCAAGATAAATTTGATTTTAAGCTTGCATAACGAAAGTGTTTAAGCTTGCTTTCCAGATAAAAACATTAGCACAAGATAATATATTCTTTACACACACTAAAGTAACAATCATCTATCTTTTTTTTAAGCTCGCAAATTATTACAAATTTTTACGTCTTACTATTAAACTGCATAACGATTATTTACTTTCTTTTTTTTCTTTTATAAATTATTTACTGCCGACACTCCTCGCCTTCGACACTACTATATACAGGGACAGCATGACTGGTAGGTGATACACTGAAATTCAAGAAACAAGTTCCCAGTGAATTACCACAGACAATATCTATATATATCCCCGAACGTAAGAGTCTTGTAGATGCACAGAGGCGAAGTTCAGAGCTCTACAGAAATTATGAATATCTCATTTTTAGTGCTAATTATTACTGAAATAACGAAATTATTTCAATTTTTAGGAATATCACGACTATTTTCACATCGCTTGTAGCTATTGCAGCGTTCGAATTAATGCCGAGTACTAATAATTTTAGGTTTTGAAGCAGATTGATTTATGTCACGAATATTGAGACGATTAGCTGACAAACGTGCAGAGTCGAAATTTCTAGAACCTCTAAGATAGTTTGAAGCAACTAGGTGCACATTGCAAAATTATAGAGACGAGTGTGACTAATAAACATAAATATTAAGCGTAACTAGAGAGGAATTTGACAAAAATACGCAAATGGTGGCCTAAAATTCTGTAGTGAGGAAATTTCCACTTTTTTTGCGTCTTGGACTGCGTGATATTATTTCCAAACGAACTGAATTTATTCATATTTTGAGAACATTGATTGTATAAATATAGACTAACTGAAAATTAATTTTGTCTTCAGTTAGTTATAGTTTGTGTTGAGGGAGTGAACTCGCAAAATGACCCTTGGTTCAGCTGAGTTGAGGTAGGCCGCTCCATAGTGTAGTAGTGGTGGTAGGTGGTTGACCTTACCCATGAATTCTTAGAAGACACGTCGAACTGTGCGCTTCGGAAACCAGTCGTGCTGTTTGGTGGAGTGAGAGTGTGAGAATGATTATCTTGTATCCCTTGTATCCTATTATGGAGTCTCTTGGAAACTTCACTCAAACGCGGGGAATTTCAGTTTGTTTCATTTCTCGTCAACCCGGTATGTGGGACTCACCGCTATCCTAGTGAATTGGCTCACCAAATTTCTTCTAACGACAACGATCAGACTGGAAGGTGCAAGTATATAGCTTTTTGAACAGTTAATTTTTCAAAGTGTTTTAAATGGTCTCACGTTATAGATCACGGCGACGCGGCCACTAAAAAGTTTTGATGGATAGCTCAACTTCGATGATGGACCCAGTATTGTTAAACTTTTTGAACACTGAAACAACGTCGACCAATGCATTGTTCCCTACACTGTTACAACCAGTCATGGCGTTGGCAGGGAGACATTCATGAACGGAAGAGGACTCATGCTAAACTCTCCGCGCTATAATAATAATAATTCCGTGCGGTCGCAATGACCTGGTGACAGGGTTTCTAGCAAACTACGCATTCCGACCATGTCATAGCCGCCAGAACCTTACCCAGAAATCCTAACGGGTACTGGAGACCTTCGGTTTAACATGGAATCCGAACCTCAGAACCATTCTCACGTACTTGACATTACAAAGTAAGCTCTGCCAGAGGTGAACGTCGGGTTAAGGGTCTCTGAAAATCCCCCTCGAGACGGGGATTCGAACCCGGGACTTATCGATCCTCAGTCAGAAGCTTTAACCACTAAGCCACCAGACCGCTCACACTCTCGGCACAATAATTCACTGAGCTATTATTTTGAATTATTGATAACCCGTTTCTCGAGTAATTTTGGACCACAGACATTTTCATTGAAGTATGAAACGCATAGTTCACTTAATTTCTAAAGTCAGAAAATCACAAGTGAACTTCTGAGCAATGTAACAATCATGTTTGTAATGTTAATGGCAATGAATTTAACTTTATTGCATTTGCATATTCGAGGTAGTGCCTGTATGTTCCTTTAACTAGTTTTAATACCTTTGTTCTTTTTCTCTGGGAGTGTGAATATAAGTTGTCTTTATATTCATTATTAAATCATTTAAAAATGGCAAACCATGTAATGAAAAGACAATTTATTACATCTCATCCCAATACAAATAATGCTATAAAACACATCACTCTAAATATTTCAATACTCGTATCGAAAAAAATAATTTCAAAAGTGTTTTTGCATTTTACTAACAAACTGCTCCTAGCACATTTTGATTCCCAAAGTAAGGACTAGTTAAACAGTATTCCTAAGAACTCGCAAAATGCATATTGCACTAGTAATTATCAATTAATTATATCAAAACCCTTCAATGGCTTAGAAAAATAACTCTTCGCACTTTAATCGCTATAACATAATGTGGATGGTAAACCTAGCGGTAGAGACACAGCACAAAGTAATCGATTAACCACAAACACGGAATATATGGTAAAATCTGGTTGTAGATTATATTTCGCAGTTGCTGATAAATAGATTTTCATGAATAAAATTGTCCACTTGTCGTGATGTTATTTATTCACCAGCCGTATTTCGCCCACTAAACTGTTCACAATAAGAACTTAGTAGAAGCACGGCACCATGATAAAGTGAAGATACAGTGGCGACACTGAGAAATCCAAACTCATTACATTTAACATATTTGAGTTAAAATGGAAACAGCCTTCACCCACAAAGAAAATTGAAAGTATTTTTTTTCCTGGACACTGGAAATGAGTAATAAGACACTCACTTCGAACAATCTTAGCTTTGTGTAAGTGAATCACGTCATGACAGCTTTCAGTAGGGAATCTACTTTAATCAGTATCACTAGTCTAGGATGCAACCAGTGACACGGCTGCTGACTAAACTAGTTTAAGATTTTATACAGGGTGTCCAGAATTGAAAGGATAATCCTGCAACCGCAGATAGGTAACATTATTTCCTACTATACGACAACATTTTATTTTAGTAAAAGTCTAACCATTTTCGAGATACTAATTTTTTTAATATTTTTCCGAAACATGTGACTTTGTTCAGTTTATTCCATGCCATTTCTACAAATTAAGACTTTTTTAACCCTGTTTTTTTTTAATGATGTAAGAACGGAGACTTTCCTGGCGTATGCTTGAAATGAAGTCTTCATAGTCCGGATAGTGTTTTGAAAACACGATATTTCGACGACAAGCTCCGTCGTCTTCATCAGTTGTCGAGACGTCTGCACAGGTCTGCTGACCGTCGGATATTGATATGACCTATCAGGGTTATCCTTTGATTCCTGAACATCCTGTATGTCTAGCTTAGTTGGTAAACACTCCTCCCAGGTGGTCTACATGTTACCCTCTAGTCCAGACAACATAGTCTGCATTTAGTGATCGCTAAAGACATGACATTCTTCTTTCTTATTTAACTGGTAACCTAACTAACCGAATTGGATGAAATAAATTCTAAAAAATCATGAGAAAATTAGATTTAAATCTAATTGCCACCCGGTATATTTATTATAAAAATTGAAGTTTCTGTACAGTCTTATCGAACTGTTGAGTCTTCGAAACTATGAAGTAGTGATAGTGTTCATAGCAGTATTAAATTGTATTTCGCTATTCTAATATGATATTTAATTAAGACTTATTTGCCAAAACCTGAATGCTTAAAATTAAATAAATAACTAATTTTTTTTTATTTTGCTGGGAAAAGGAGATTGTATCACGGCATTTAGCGTAAGTCGGTTACTGATAACTAATTCTGTGTTCTTTCTGAGAAATAAATAATCGCAATAACTGTCATTTCATAAACCGTAATAAAGTGGGATGTGTATGTTTAAATAACACAGCTGGCTAAGACTGACGGACATTATTTTGCGCCAAGATAAGGTATTGTCTGTATTTATAGAAAGTGATGTTACACACATATTTGAATAAGGACAATTTACTTCGATTGATTAAAATGTGAGATTAATCCGGTTATTATTTATCGTTTTTGATTAAAATTCAGCGAGTGTTTGCGGTACTTAAAGCATTAAACATTTATTGGCGTACACTACTTACTCTGCAAATCCAATTGTTTTTAGTTCATCCTCACCACAGTATTCTGCCGTAAGGCAGGATTTCACATGACTACTCTCCACGCTCGTCTTCTGCACTTCTCTTCATATCCATGTTGTTGCCGTTTTCTCCGATGTTGTCTGTAATCTTGCACCTCCTTCTTCCTCTCACTGTTCTCCCACAAACTAGTCCTTCCAAGGCGTCTTTTAGCAAAAGTTAAAAGTTTATTTTGATTTGGTTTAAAAGACATTTTGATCCGACTATTTTCCATAATGTTTTCTCCTATTATATCTTCTCTTGGGATTTTAAAGATGGGTGGGCTTTGACAACGTAGTTGCAGTTCTGGTGGTTACCACGTGCTAGAGATAGAGCTGGATGTCGTCGCCTCTCTCGGATTGGTGCGTGCAGGGACTTTCTGAAAATAATTCATCAGTCTGTCTGTAGCTTCACATGAGTATAGTCACACGCTACTCTAGGAAGTCATCTCATTAACATAATAATGCTCCCACGGTTGGGCTCGTAACCCACGTTCCCATCTACTCGACTGCAGCTTTATTACAATTTTTCAGTTACTCTACTCTTTACCAAGTTTAATGCGACCTTAAATTTGCCGAAAAGACCACAGCTGACTCAATGCTCTTCATTTTAGTTGTGGTGTTAAACACTGTGAGCAATTCTTTATTGTGAGGGTTTGTGAGTTAAACTAAAAGTATTAGTGAAGACAAACGAATACAAAGTGTCATAGCTTCTTTAGTGCCACTGTCAATGAGCTGGCAACTACCGGTTTAAGTTTTTAGAAATATATGCTGTATCAACGCATACAAAAATTTTAATTCCCTCCGTCCATATATGAATTTAGACAGTCGGCTTTGTTTTAGTTGATAGCTACTTAACCAAAGGCGGAAATATGATGCTAAAATATTTGAAAATAACGAAATCCTTGTAGTAAAGTTATTCCGTATTTAAAAAATAATATTTTTATTTTTCAAAAGTCCAAGTGTTCTGTTAAAATTAAATAATAACACCAAAAGAAATCAGGTTTTGAATATACGCTATTTTCTTCTCTTTAAGTACAACAATTTTGCTACCTTTAAGGAAATTGTTTTCCATGGTTTCCCGAAATCACTCCAGGCGAATGCCGGGATGCTTCCTTTAAAAAGGCCATGGCTGAATATCTTCCCGTCCTTGTCCCCAGTCCCATCCCGCCTCTAATCACCTTAGCCGTCGACGAGGCCATAAGTTAAAAAAAATAAGGAAATTGCTGCATTAAAAATATTACTGGGTTCATATTATCTGTACACAAAGTCTGTTCGGAATCTCAATTAACAATTACATTTTAGATTGTTTTGTACCCGGTAAGTACACGGCATCTATTAAAAAGTACTATTTACTTTCTGCGGCAGTTATTGGTGGTACATTTGTTTTCCTGGTTGTATTTCCGTTGTTTCTGGAAGAATCCATTGCGCGCGGAAATTATCTCCTTCCTTTCCATTACGGAGCGTCCATAAAGCACGTTGCTCCTTTTTGGTCTCCTGTGAACTCCCCCTACCCTACGTAGCCCCACGTGGCTTTTGGTTCTACTCCCCCCCCCCCCCATCCCACCCCACCGTGGCACGTAGCTTTTTTCCATGTTGAGTCCAGAAGATATTTTGTACTGTTTTCTCGTTTCAGACTATCGTAAATTACATACGGAGATAATTGCATGACAGAAATAAATATTCACATGATGTTGTGTGTTCAGTATCTTATTTAACTGTGAAAAATAAACTGAATAAGAAGCTACATGGCTTGGCTTGGCCTGGAACCTCCTCCCCCCTCCCCCTACGTAGTTCCGCGTAGCTTTCCAGCCAACCACTCACCCCCCCCCTTTTTTAGACGGAGCCACGTAGTTTACAGACGCCCCTTAGAACAGAGGAAACGTGGATTCCCTCTCCTCCAAAATCTGGATTCACTTGTCTTAACTCCAGTGGATTTGTTTCGGTTACTGAAAGTAAAATTTTATGTGAAAAGTTTTCGTTTTTTTTTCCAATAGGTACCATTATGGCAAATTCGCAAACGCAGCTTTCCAAAGGTTTCGTTGTTACCTTTCAGAGAATCTGACGCAAGTATTTTGTGGGGCAGCACACACAACCGGACGAGTATGACCGTGCGGATAACGTATTTAAAACTGTGCAGCACTAACAACATACTGCTTAGGAGCAGTTTGGAAAATTTGTATGGTTTGCAGTAAATTGTTCTGACTGCCGTTCTCGATGTCTGCCTTGCTTATCATGTTGGTCATTCTTAAATCCCATGATCGCAGAAATTTGTATGATATCGTAACAGTTGAGCAGAGGAGGGTTTGCTCAGTTTTCACAGCTAATCTTAAACACCTAAGAAATGCAATATTAATGGTATTTGTTACTATTTTGTTTGGTCGGAACTTCACTGGTCGCTTGGTATCATTCAACAGGGGCTGGACATGAGACAGGATATCATGTATTTTCATTAATTTCCCTTCTAATTGGACAGCATACATATAACATTACACGTAACGAAACAGTGAACAAGAAGGAATTAAAATAGTTTCCAACGAGACATGTACAGAATAGTGTCTTTTCAGCACAAATAAAACCTGGACTGCAACCTGTGTGATGTATCCATTTTCTACACTGTCTACTTTTGAGTTACGTCACGAGCAAACTCATCCTCTACCACCAATGATGAACCTTAATGTTCCATGTTTGTTTAGAATGTATGGGAGTTGTTTCTTGAGAAGCCTGTTAATCAACTATTCTTGAAGACTTCTACTATATTAATTCTGCAATTACAGCTGGAACTAACAGTGAATTTTCTGTCACAAAAATTGACGGCTCTAGAACATCCATGATGTGATCTCGTAATTTATTGACGTGAATTCTTAATTTTTACTGGGAATAAAAACTTACTTTCGTGCTGTTGGTTCACATATCTTCAAGTCCCTATCCGCTGTCTTGTCTCTGTTAGCTGACTCTCGGAGTAGCTCCTTAGTTATCTTGGTGGTCCATGTTCTCAGATTTTTCAGCCAGGAAGTTCTTCTCCTACCAGCATTCTCTTTCCTGGCATTTAACCTTTTTTTTATGGCATTTGGCTTCCGAGGCCATACAGCCAGCTCAAGTATGAGTTTAGTTCATCCATTGTATTCAATTTCTCCACGTATATATATATATATATATATATATATATCTTCCAAGTAATTCCAGACACACCACAGGATGGACATGACAAGCACAGTCACATACAACATTTAAACACTCATGCCCTCGGCCGGACTCGAACCGGTGACCTTCGGCACGCGGGGCTAGTACTCTAGCCTCTACGCTACCGAGGCCGGCGTATTTAGCCTTCTAGAACAGATTCTACGAGTTGCTAATGGTTGTTCCTAGCGATTTGGCCAAGGTACTGTAACTTCCTTGTTTTTATGGTGGTCAATATTTCCGTTTCCTATCGAATATATGTTACCTGGCTAGGTAAAGCATAGGAGCAGCACTTTGTCTTGGATCCCCTCCTTTTATCCTGAATATAGGTTGTATGTAAATGTTTTAACCAAGTTTGTGGTCTTTATTTGTAGCTGCTACTTCTTGAAACAGCCACTAATTAGGAAGATGGTCCACACAAACACTTCAGTTTTGTTCACATAGCGTCTCCGGAAGCGATATTTCATATCGTTCTGTCTAGCGTTTGTAGAAACAGATTGATTTATCTATATCTTCACTTATACTCTGCAGTCCAAAAAATTGTGGTTTTCAGAGGGGGCTTTGTACCGGAAGTAACTAGTGCATTCCTGTCGCGAATAGCACGAGGGAAGAAAGAATTCATATAAGCATCCATACAACACCTAATTTTTCTAATCTCTTCTGTCATTGCTATTCAAACAGCTTGGCAGAAGAAGTATTTTGTTGCAAGCGTGTTGATCGCAAGTTTACCAATAAATTCTATCGAAACCTACATCGTCTGTCTGCCAAACAATACCAGCCCAATCTGTGTATCAATGTTGTGACTATCTCGTAAGGTCTGTGGCAAACAGTCACGAATCGAGTGACAATTCCCTATACTAACAATCAATACCATGTGATATGGATCCCAAAAGGCACACCGGACAAGGCGGGTGAGCTTTAACGCCTTGGCCTCGCGTTCGGGAAGACGCAGGTTTGAATCCCCATCCAGCCGTCCAGATTCAGGGTTTTTACGACTTCCCGAAATCAGTCCAGGTGAATACCGGTATGATTTATTCAAAAAGGGCATGAGCAAATTCCTTCCAGTTCCTTGGCCGCTGTCCTTTTCCGCCTCTGATGACCTGAACCGGAATATTTTTATTTTAATTGAAACGAGTGACTTTTATATACGACAATTTTATTATTTCCTGAACGAAACATTTTATTATTGAACACGAGTACTAAATTTAAAATCTCGCCTCTGTATGAGTTGGTGACTGTAGTGAAATGGATCAACCTGATGCTTTGAACTAATTAGTATTTAATATCAGTATTTATACCTGTACTGTCTCTGCAGTCATTCCCACGGTCAAGATCGCAAGTGAATGATGATTAATAAGTAACATTACCTGCAAGCAGAACAGATTAAACTAACCAACGAACCAACCAACTACTTAAACCTTCGAAGTTCAACCACGACATTTTCTCGATTCTTGTCTTTCTTCTTTCCTCTTATCAATTCTCCTTTATTCCTTGACATCGGGTCCCGTTAGTCTTTGCCCGTCTTACAGCCTCCGATACAGTGTCAATAGCAATCGTATTCACAGTAATTATTACAGTGATAATAATGCAATTATAATTACGATCAATATTTCCACCTGCTGTGATTGTATGTCCCATATTCGATACTGCACTTTTCATTTTCACTGCGTGTTTAAATTCATTATCAATAATGTCGGAGGATAGTTTCCACATTTTCTTGTTCCCCAGCTACGATCACTACAAAAATAAAACTATTTACTTTTTTAATTGCTTCTCACATTTGCGACACCACTATATGTTGTTTTTTATTCGTACTAAGGGGAAAGGAGAGTCCAATGAATTATTTCAATATCTTAGTTATCTCAGTATATTAGACGTAATTAAAAATAATTAGACTTCAGTTTTAGTTTTCCCGTGGAAACAAATCACCAACGTCCTATCCACGGTGGTAATAATTTTGGTTCATGTTAGATCAGTTCAGATCATGCTAAATGATAAGTGGTCAAGCAGCCCGTGAGTTATGATGTGCAGTGAATGTAAGCTGAAATGTAGATATCGCACTATTCTTCCCATTTGAGTCATATTTTGTTCGACGAACACAACACTCCTCTGGATTCTTACCTGCCCTGTGGTTCCTTTGTATATTCCCGAAGTTAAAAGTGTGCTCTTTATTTCTTCCAGCTATATTGGAACAGCTTAGAGAAGTGTGTGAAGCATCAAACATGGTGAGGATCGGCATTTAAAATTCCAGGTACTTTTGCATCCAAAGTTCCGAAAGTTTTGTTACAGACCTCCTATAAAAGATAACTATACTTCTTGGATATGGACCGAGAGTGGTGGGTAAGTGGTTAACGCTCTGTCCTCGCATTTGGGAGGACGCGGGCTCGAATCCCCGTGCGGCCATCTAGATTTGGGTTTTCAGTGGTTTCCCCAAATCATTCCATGTGAATGCTGGGATCGTTCCTTCAAAAAGGACATTTCCGATTTCCTTCCCGTTCCTTGCTCCCTGTCCTCTCCCGCTTCTAATGACGAGGCGTAAAACCATAAGAAAAAAAATTATATACGAGTCCTACCATTTTAATATTTAGCAGATATTAGAGAATAAAGCGTGTAAAAGCTGAATTTTTACTAAAGTAAGTTATTTTTAAACGTGTAGAGAGGATTCAGTTATTTTTTCATAATTTGATCATATGTCGTAAATCACGAGACCCCTGGCGAATCGTACACTGTATGTCATTGTAATTTAATGCACTGTGCCGCAACCCCTTCAGAGTGACCACTCTTTGAGCAGTATTTAGTGTTTAATGTAATAAACAGCCGCACCGCTGTTGACACTCCCGTGAGCCGACACAAGCTCTTCTCGGAATTCTAATCTCCAGAAGTAAACTCCCCCAAGAGCAGCGCAACAAAACTTCCGCAGGAACAAACTCGTAAATCTGTGTTTGTGTATTCAAATGTGAACGGAATTATGTATGGGATCATATCTTCCTCGCAGCTGCAACGTGGAACTCTTTTCTTTCCAAAATAACGTATGCAAATTTATTGTTCCCTTTGTCAGCGCCGTTTCTAAAAACCAGTTTTCAGTCAAAGCATTTACTGATTTTTACAACAGCTAGGGTGCTTAGCTGGATTTATTTTCTCCTGTCAAACTGTCAGGTGCAACAGTCGAACTCCAAACTTCAATCCGTCTAAATACAACTTTCTTTCCTCTTGCATGGCTCTAACTTGTTTGCAAAGGGCTGTGGCGTTGATATAAATCATAGTAAAAGGGATAGGGGTCATGTAATATACGTCAACAAGCTCCTGATGATGAAAAATGAAATCAAATAAGAAAATAACTAGTGGGGCGTGGGGCCAATACAAAGTGTAACTGGCTCAATATGCATGGGCTTTTTACTTTAATAATGTGTTGTAACTTCCCAAGCTGTTGATACTGTTTTAAACTATACATCCAGATTAACACATTAATTAACTCCTCGTCAGTAAGTGAAAGCATTCTGTGAGGAGTTCATTGAGGCCAAACGATATTTATATTTGTTATAATAGTGGTGGATCGGTCTACTGGCTCAATAGTTAAGGCGTCTGTTTCGAAACCGAAAGGTCCTCGGTTCGAATCCGTGTCTCGACAGGGATTTTCAAATGCCATTTACTCGATCTTCACCTATAGAATAGCCTGCAGGGTAATGTGAAGTACACCACAACGCTTTCATGGTTCGGATTGCCCGATAGATTACCAGGTGAGGTAAGGAGGAAAGGAAGTGCCTTGGTGCCTCCTTCGGGAGGGTCCAACCATCTTTCGGGTTAAGTACCGTGCTTAGTTTTTTATAATAGTGATTTTCAGTCAATGGAAAGTGAACCAGCTTGATGCCATACTCAAAATAATACGTATTTCGTGTGTATTTCTTCATTCACCAAAGTACTCTAAAAAAATATTGTATGTGTGCAACTTAAAGAAAAACGCACGTTATTTTGTAGTTGTAAGACCGAAAAATTCGAGAGGTTATTAAACAGCTTTTTATATAAAAAAAAGAAATAAATTAAAAAAAAACCTATCGGGCCCCGCCACAGTCTGTTGAAGAATCTTCCTAAAGTTTTTATCTAAGGAATCCATCGTTTCTCCATACAAAGAAACGTTTATATAACGACTCTATTACAATTCTTCAAATCCATGCTATCCAATTTCCGCTATGGTGCCAGTGTTTTCAAAAAGAGTATCGTTCAGGGGGGATGGGTAAAATGTACTCTGTGTAGTGAGCGCCGTTTTGACAAAAGCGGCGTCAGTTTCTTCGCCAAAAATTTACTCATCGGCAATGGCAATGTGGACTATTCAGACCCATGCTCAGGCGTAAACAGTGAACACATGAGCTGGCAACAAGAACTACGGCGAAACAGAAACAATCATAAGTGGACCGTAACATTTATATGCTCACGTACTTTGCTGACTCCAATCGGAAGCAGGAAATCAGTATTAGATTGTGTGTCGAGCTAACCTTCTTCTTTTTCTTCACTACCTTTTCCAAACATTTTAGCGAAGATTCGAACATACGGTATATCAGATTAGATTTGCGAATGGATACGCGATTTTCTAACTGGTCGGTCACAGTATGTCGTCGTTGATGGGAAAGACTCTTCTAAGCTAGATGTTACTTCGGGCGTTCCTCAAGGAAGTGTTATAGCACCACTTCTTTTCCTAATTTTTATAAACGATATCGGAGACAACGTTAATTGCAGGATGCAATTGTTTGCTTATGATGCACTAACCTCTAGGGAAGTAAGGTGCTTTGACGATTGCTTAGACATTCAGCGCGATCTGGATGTTATTTCGGAATGGTGCCATAAATGGCAGCTTACACTTAACTGCAAAAAGTGCAAGGCATTGAAAATAAGTAACAAAAAGACTCCGGTTTTTCACGAGTACAAAGTTAACAATTCAGTTTTCAACATGCTGGATTCCGTGAAGTATCTAGGCGTTATAGTACAAAGTAACATGAAATGGGACCTGCACATAACTTCCGTCGTAAATTACGATTCATAGGTCGTATTTTGAGAATTTGTAATGCTCAAACTAAGGAAATATCGTACAAAAACTGGTGCGTTCGCATTCGAATTACTGTTGTGGAGTTTGGGATCCGTATCGCAAGGGATTGATTGACACGTTAGAGAAAGTACAAAAGGAGCCGCTCGATTCGTGACTGCTAGTTACAGTTCTTATGATAGTGTCACATTATTGATACATAGATTGGGCTGGGATTGTTTAGCAGACAGACGACGTCGTTTTCGTTTGAATTTATTGGAGAATATGCGAAAATCTTTAATTTACGAGTGCAATGAAATTCTTCTTCCGCAAACCTGTTTAGGTCGCAATGACAGTAGGGATAAGATTAGAGAAATAAGATGGCGTACTGATGCTTTTATGTATTCCTTCTTTCCTCGTTCTGTTCGGGATTGGCATGCACAGAGTTAGGATTGGTGCTTAGCACCCTCTGCCACCCACAGTATTTGTGAATTGCAAAGTATAGATTGGGTGCTTTCAGTGAGTTTTACTCATCGTTGGTATAGTCAAATTTGGAGCCGCATGCTCTTGTTGACGCCAATCATTTTATACCTACTGCCAGATCGTATTAACAACAAGTACTAATGTGGGCACTGAAGGGTTGCCATCTGTCTGTGAAACGATCAGCGTGAGTTAAGTGCAATTTTTTTCTTTTTTGTGAAATGTGCAGTTTTAGAGTGGGTGAGCAGTTATCGCTCTGACCTCGCATTCGGGAGGATGGTGGTTCGAATCCCCGTCCGGGCATCCAGATTTTCGTTTTCCATGGTTTCCCCAAATCACTGCAGGCGAATGCCGGGATGCTTCCTTTAAAAGGCCATGGCCGAATTCCTTCCCCTTCCTAGCCCGCATACTTTCCCGCCTCTAATCAACTCTACGTCGACGAGTCGTTAAGCCATAAGCAGCACAAACAAGCAGTTTTAGAGGCGGACATTGGGGGCGACCCGGCGTTCTCTTTGATGGCTGCGTAAATCCGCCTAAAACCCGCAATCAGGGCGACCTGTACATGGGCCCGTGTCCTGCACCTCAGCGCACCGAGACACACTGGCGGGAACATCATTGCTAATAATCTGATGTAAAATAAGCTACACAACAATATACACTTACTTCACACCGAAGAAAAATAAATTTAGTTTAAGTTTCTGTGTAACGTACAGTGATAATAGACACACCAGAAATAATTCGAATCCATACTGACTAAATACAATAAAACTGAAAACTTAAAGAAATCGTGGGAAAATTTCTCAAAATTCTAATTGTTGGAATACAAGTCATTTCGCTAAAAATGTGTATTCCATTGCCGGGTTCCAGGTCAAGGTTGCTAGTTAAATAGAACGTATTCATTAATATTATTGTCTGTTTGCCATACGTTGTTAAAAATAATTCTGTAAATTGGTTACTTTTTCATGTATGGCTTTACGCCTTGTCGATGTCGAGGTCATTATAGGGGAGATGAGATTGGGGACAAGGAACGGGAAGGAATTTGGCCATGGCCTTTTGAAGGAAGCATTCCGGTATTAGCCTTGAGTGATTTGGGAAAACCATGGAAAACCCAAATCTGGATGCCCGGACGGGGATTCGAAACGGCGTTATCCCGAATGCGAGGCCAGAGCGTTAACCGTTCACACACCACGCTCGGTAAACTGGTTACTGTCTTTTGGCTTATCAACGAACAAGTGTAGTTTACAGTGTCAAGAATGAAACTCAGAATAAAAAAAAAATCAACATTTATGTGTTATCAGGCAGTAGAAAGACATTGTTCTTAAAACATTCAAAACTACTACCTGGGATCCCTAAACGTGAATTTTCTATACTTCCTCTATACCGTACGTAGTGTACAAAATTGAAGAATTCTATAATTCAACTAGTCATGCCTGATGGAAAGAGGCTGTGTTACTGTTATCTTTCCCAAACACGAGTCGTAATGTCTTTCAGGGAATATCCCTTTCCGAAGCTATTTACTGTTATCCAAATAATCCTCGATTTGTATTGGAGGGTTTTCGTATCTATCAGAACATCACCCTCCCATACTGATATTAAATGATGGACAGTCAAGAAGTTAAGCGAGTATGAGATGAGTCCTGATCGTAATCACTGCTGATAAGGAACTCCATTTCAATGGAATGTACAATATTACTATTACAATGTAATTAGACGAACCTCATGAAACTGGCTCATGTTAATCTGGTTGACTACCTAATAGGCGCGTGACGGAAACCATCGGCCATACTGAATAAATGCTTCGCGGATTCCAGTCCAGAAGAGGCTTGATTATTATTCTATTAATCATTTTCAGAAAATTTCTAAAACATACATTGTCATGGGACATATCTATTTGGAAGATAAGCAAAAAGAGATTAATGAATATGTGACGGATCTTTAAGGGACGGTCTTGTTCACCATAAGTCTGTATTATTTCGATGTGATGCATCCTTAGCGATTTTTCATTGCTGTTGCTATGTTTTTATATAATACTCGTTTAAGATGAAACGAATTCGTAGCACACAACACTTTTGTATTCAACAACACGCATAAAATAGTCTTTTGTCGTTGGACACTAATTTTGTTAGGGCTCAATCGTTTGTTTCTCTTCATAATGCCGATATCGTCATCAATTATAGCCCTACTCAATATCAAGCTGATTTTTGTTGTTTTACCATCTCCATACAGTCAGTTTCTGAACCTCGACGAAATTTATTCCAGCTCATCACTTATTTTACGATTCTCTAGCTGATTTTGGTGATCGTCATTGGTTAGTCGACTTAAACACTCTTCATAAAATCCGGATACAATTAGAAAACTGAGTTTAAAGTGATCCTTTCTGAAACGATAAAATCATTTGGTGACATTTCCCCCATATATCTTAAACTAAATAAACGTCGCAAGTGTTATATTTTTTCTCACTTCATTATTCATCTTCCGAAACCCATAAACATCATCAGTATTCTGCAAAACCCAAAAAATACAATATATGTACTTACAAGCAATCATTGTCACTCGTAATGAAAGATGACAAAAACAATTGATGCAGTCTAAGTCAGTTTTCATTTAATCTGATTTCTTAGACAGTACTTCCTTTAATTGTAACTGATAATGAATATAACAGAAACGCAGTCAGAAACTACACAATTGAAAAATTGAATTGCAATATTACCATATTTTACCTTACGTTCATAAGTTCATCCTTCTTTTGTTATGATTAAAATCCAGCAAAATAAAAATTAATAATACTACTAAATTGTCCCCCTACAAAACAAATAGTTTACGGTTCTTACTACCAATTATTGATTTTTTTCAGTTTTCGAAATTTACGTTTAACTGTAAAAGGATTAAACAATTTAAAAATGTTTATATGCAATTCCAATTGCAGCTGTCATGTAACAAGGTTTGAAATAGATTTCTTAACGTAGCGGCTTATCAGTATCGTTGCTACTATGAGAAATCCATTCTTAAAAAGAAATACGCTCCAGTATTCCAGGGGAACTAGCAACAGGGCAACTGTTGGTATATTATGCCCTACACCATGTGTGGCTGCTCCTTATGTTAGGGGCAGATGCTACACAATTGAGCGTCCAGTTTACAATGTTGCGACTATGTGTTGCGTTGGTTCGAATCCCGTCCTAAGCTGGGATTTTGAAAGGAAGTTAACCTCTCCTTCTCAAAGGTCGTATTGTATATGTGATGTACGCTGCAACATTTCCATGGATTGGATTCCACGTTAAGCTGTAGTTCAC
>CM061921.1:314466949-314507572 GCA_031002005.1 Vandiemenella viatica | reverse complement strand
GCGATTCGAACCGGCGTCCTCCAGTATACGAGGCCAGAGCGTTAACCGCTCACCCACCACGCTCGGTCTAGCCAAACGTGTGGAACATGACGCTGGATCATCTTGATGGCTTCCACCACCATCTGGGATTGCTGTAGCATATGTTATTGTTTCTGCTGCTCATGCTGTTCCAATTATAATACACGTTGCAAATATTGTTGTTCTTCCGCTCGTTACATAGCTGTAGCTGTTAATTCTGTTTCTAAAGTGTCTCTACCGCCTGGTCTTCTTTGCTCGTCATTTTCGACAGCCTTCAACATTACACATCTTTCAGTTTACTTGCCACAATCACGCTACATCGAACAGTCCAATGAAGAGTGTTTTTTATTCATTTTTAATATAATTCGTTACCCTCTGGGTGTGACCCAAGGTGGCGACCTGTTGCACGGTTTGGCATGATGCGCCATTTTTGGAAGCAACATTGGAGGGTGTTGAAGAATCTGGATGCTTTGCTATTGATGTACGTGGAGTTATTAATGAGGTCCAGTAGGCCTTGTAGAGTGCTATTGCTTCGGTGGTATGTGGAACAGTAGGGATGTCGGAGATGTCTAAGAAGAATAGGAGAAGTGAGAGCACAGCACCTTTTGGGACACCCGCCTGGGGCGAGAAGTGTGGTGAATGGGTATTTCCTATTTCGATGGAGCACGTGCGGTTATTTAGAAAGCTATGGATGAGTTCAAGTAGTGGGGGAGGGAACCAAAGGTTATCGAGTTTATATAAAAGATTAGAGTGCCAGCCTTTATCAAATGCTCGTTCAATATCGAATAAAATTGCTAGTGTGCAGTGTGCTAATTACATGTGATAATTTTCGTGAAACCTTAAGGTCTGTAGTTTCTTATTGTTTATGGCAGTATTTGGGTTTCCTGCTTCTGGTTGCTTCTGGCTTTCAAGCCTCGACGACTTCGAGGTCATTAGCGGCGTGAAAAGACTGGAGGCAAGAAACAGAACGGAATTTAGCAATGGCCTTTTTGAAGGAACCATCCCGGCATTCACCTTGAGTGATTTCAGGAAACCATAGAAAACCTAAATCTGGATGGTCGGACAGGGTTGCGAATTAGTCAGAGATAAATTTACCATTAATCTTTCATTTAATTAGATTCACCAATCGGTATTATAATGTTTTACACTTAGAAGATTCTACCTGCAAACAGTGCTTGTCAGGTAATAATTTCTCACTATTTCTTCTTAAACTTTCACTTCTAAATGATTTTTCTGTTGCTTCCATTCTTCTGACGATCCTCAAATATTCCTAATAATTTATCTGACTTATATATGTGTTGAGCAATGATAAATGACACATGTCTGCCATGAATAAAAATCGCTGACAGTTTATAAAAGCACTTTTACATCTTTTTCACAATGATTAATAAAGTTTATTTTGAATAATCTAGCTTCTCTTCTGGAAAAACACAATAGCGTTTATACACCTCTAATAAATTTAGAAGATTAGCAGTGACTACAAAAACAGTGTAATATTTAGTGTAATTTCAGGCATCATTAAATATAACTTCTACCAACTAATAATTGTATCAATTCGCTTCCCTAGCTGACTAATGACCTCTCTGGGACTGCTTAAGCACGGCAATGGCTTTGCACTTTCACCTTCGACGCACATCCTGCCATGGTGCGACTTCATGAATGTCCTCATTTACGAAAAAACGGCGAATGTCCAACATTTGCTTCCCATTAGGTACTGAAATGCTCTTCAGCTAAAAACAAACAGGTATGCACACGTACTTTCCCTGCTGTAAATTTTACCGGGCAAGCACACACATTCCACGGCTGTTTCTCTCTGTCTCTTCTCTCCATGTGATGCAACTTTTGCTGTAAGCATTCCGCAGTCCCTTCTTGCTGTAAATTCTAGTGGTGTAACAATTTTCCCTGGCCTTGATTCCAGTATTGTGATACGCACTAAAACCACTAATTCGTCTTTAAGAGTGTTAAATAATCTTATTCGTCACAAGATGCTGCGGAAACTAGGATGAAATGTGCACTGTAGAAAATAAAATGAAACAAAAATTCAATTGCATTGGTGTATTATTAATTATTTTTACAAATTGATGATATTTGACTAAATTCAGTTTTAAAGACATCATGTATACGGTACTATCAGAGTGAGATATTAGTTCACACTTCAAAATGCTAACTTGTGTGACGGCATTAAGAACATCACTTTGAAAATATTCAAAACTGCTTCAAGTTACCAAAACGGTTACATTCACCGAAATATTGAAATCGGAATTTTGCAGCGCGTGTTTTATTTATTTTGGATTAAGTATAAAATATTTATATTAGTGTTTTTGTTAATCGCAAAAATGAGAACCACCAACCTGCAGACAGTCCTAATGTAGACGTTTATGCTCGACCGAAACTTTCCTTTCCCCTTGACGCGAGTCCAATTTTCTCGGGAAATGTTTTTTCCTTATGGCTTTACGCCTCGTCGACGTCGAGGTCATTAGAGGCGGAAAATGACTGAGGTCAAGGAATGGGAAGGAATTTGACCATGGCCTTTTGAAGGAAGCATCCCGGCATTCGCCTGGAGTGTTTTCGGAAAATCATGGAAAACCCAAATCTGAATGCCCGTACGGAGATTCGAACCCGCGTCCTCCCGAATGCGAGGCCTGAACGTTAACCTTTCACCCACCACTCTCGGTTTCTCGGGAAAGAAACGGCACAGAAGCGATGATCACTTGAATTAAGTTACGATACGTATTGTTATTCAAAAAAGAGGAAATTGGGAAATTATGTGTCAAAACTCGCCATTTGCTCCATAACAACAACCGAACATAGACTTTGATCAAGACCGTACTGATAGCAACTTCGTGCGCCTTGTCTGTACCAATCTGGAGCTATAGCGCGTTCATTTAACATAGGCGGCTCAAGGTCAGTCTGCTCTATCCTCACTCCGCTCTCCTGAGGGAGCGTCCGTAAACTACGTGTCTCGGTCTAATGGGGGAAGGGCTGGCTGGAAGGCTACACTGCGCTACGTGGGGGATTTGGGGGGGGGGGTTTCCGAGCTAGGCCACGATGCTTTCCATTCATATCATTTTTCACATTTAAAATGAGTTACAGAAAACAAAACAGCATGTGAATATTTATTTCCTTCATTTAATTATCTCCGTATTTAATTTACAATAATCTGACAAGAGAGAATGGTACAAAATGTCTCCTGGAATCAAAAGGGGAAAAAAGCTACGTGCTACGGGGCGGGGGGGGGGGTACGTGGGATGGAGCAGGGTTCACAAGAGGCCAAATTGGAGTGACGTGTTTTATGGAAGCTCCCTTACCACTACATGTAAAGAGGAAATTTGCAACTCCTTTAGCTCTACACAATGTTAAGCTCTGAGCGGTAAAAAGGAAGGGGGTGGCGAGGTGAGAAGCGGGGCCTGGGAAAGATAACCTTGATCCGCCAGTTCAGGGTGAACAGGGTATAATCTTTAGAACTGGCGGAAATCAATTTAATGACTGTGTTGGGTAAGCGGTAACGCTTTGGTCTCAAATTCAACAGGACGCGGGTTCGAATCCCTGTCCAGCCATCGAGATTTGGTTTTTTTATGGTTTCCCCATATCACTCCAGGTGAATGCCAGATGTTTAATTCAAAAGTCCATGGCCGAATTCCTTCCCGTACACTATACCCCAGTGCTTTCCTGCTTTTGATGACTTAGACGTCAACGAGGCGTAACGCAATATGTAAAAAAAAGTCGAATGAATGCGAATCGGAACCGCATTTCAGCATCGCAAATCCAAATGCGGGCAGCCAGAGGCAATTGTTACCGAAATAAATCGTTCAACTATGCTCCTCCCCCATCCGTTGAAAATTAGGATTTTCAAGGGAGACTGCTCATAAGCCACCAACTATTGTGACCTAAAATATGACACAAATAAGGTAAGTTGAATTGCTCTTGCTCGAATTAATAGGAATAAATAGTTTTTCATATAAAAACAATAAAGTTTACACTATGTAACTGAGAGTAATTGACCGCATCGTTAAATTAATCCTAGCAATAATTATTACATGGAAGAGAAATTAATTTTTCCGTTGGTATCGAACAAAGACTAACCATAAGACGTTCTGTCTCTTCACGGTCGCTTCACAAGTATCATTGTCTGAACCGGTGTATATTTCGATAATCACGCATAAAGGACAGCTCAAGGTGGGAAAGTCATCATGCCCCGTGATTACAATGTTGCCCGCTTGGACAGGATAACTGGATGCCGACCATTTCTTCATAACGTGTAGGTTGTGCAGATATCCAAGACGCCACCTTTTTCAAGAGAATTTTATAATTAGTCCAGCAACTTCTTACATTGATTCAAATTAGAACCAAATATTGAGATATTACTTCTGACGACTTTACGTTCAACGGTTGCAAATTACTACGCCTTAGATCTGTACTAAAACAGTTTGCAGTTCCTCATAAGTAAGGAGCTGATTTCCAATGACCCTATATGAGTTTTTAAACTTTTAAATTAAATTCCCACACTGAACGAAAGTGCGGCGCACGAATAGGGCTCATTTTCTTCTCATTACGGTGACTACACAATTCAGATCTTAATTGTGACTAAGCACCTAGCAAACTGGTGCCATTGTGTGAATACAGACAAGAAAAAAGTCCACGTCTAGCGATGAAGTCGTTGAACACGGTTAAGTTTGTATCAGACGCTTAGTCCAACTCTGTGTGTATGGCCTTCGCAATTAATAAGTGTTATTTACTGTAATTATTTCTAATTCAACAGCTTACGACAATCGACGGTAATTAAATTATTCTGCGAACCATTATCAACCAAACATCGAGTTATTCAATGTTGGGGTTGGTCGGAAAGCTACACTGGGATACGTGGGGAGAGGGCTTATCGTTCATATTATTTGTCAATGTGAAAATGAGGTGCAGAACACACAACAGCATGTAAATATTTATTTTCGTCAGTTAATTAGCTCGGTTACTACAGTCTAGCAAAAGAAAAAAGTACAAAATGTCTTCTGCGATCAATATGGAAAAAAGCCACGTGCTAAGCGGAGGGGGTGGGAGGTACAGAAGCCACGTAGGGCTACGTGGGGTGAGGGGGGGGGGTTCACAGGAGGCCAAAATGGGGCTTCGTGGTTTATGGACGCTCCCCAAGATGTTTCCTCCAATCATGATCCAATGCCACCGCTTGTTTGTTTGACGACAGGCACTCCTGTTTGTTGTTTGGGAGACCAACAATATCCAACACGTCCTGCACGTCCAACGTCCAACACGTCCTGCACCCGCTTCGACGGCCTCAAAAGAGCATTACTTCAGAAAATCATATCATCGTAGGTCCTACAAATTGGACTGTGAATCGACCACTAAAGTGGTGGAAAGGCGGATGGCTGGCAAGGAGACGTGCGATGGAGTGGCCTTGGGCTTTATTATTATTATTATTATTATTGCTCCGCGATTAACTAAAAGTGTGTGGCGGAGGGAGCATTGCACCTACCGAAAGGGTAATAGTTAGGAAGGGATATACGGGATATGGCAGGAGGCGCCCATGGGCTATTGTGAGGAACCATCCCAGCATTCGCGTGGAGTGATCTGGGAAATCCGTGGAAAACCCAGATCAGGATGGCCGGACAGCTTTATCGAAAGCTACTCATGTCGGATTTTAAGTTTACACGCCCGGTAAATCTTTTCTATTCCATTCCCTAATTGCTCGTGGAAAAAATGAATACCGAAATCTGGCCCTGATTTCTCTTATTTTCGCGAGCATTCTGAGATATGAATGTTGCTGGTAGCAATATTTCTTTGCTGTCATTCCGAAATATGTGAGTCGTGAATTTTTCAGTTAGATTCTGTCGAGAGCATCGCCTTCGGCGTCCCAGGTCTTCCCAACGTAACTCCTTCAACATCGCATTATCGCACTTACATTTTCCCTCCAACTATATATATCTGTCACGAATTGGGCGGCTCTTCTTTTGACTCCCTCTAATGACTCCATTAACCCCTTTTGATGGGAACCTCATACAGAACAACAATATTCCAAGTGGGGAAGTACTAGTGACTTATATGCAATCGATTTAAATTCCGGAGTGCATTGTTTTAAATTACGTCCTAGAAATCGGAGCATACGATTTGCTTTCCCAATTACATTCTCGATATGCTCATTCCACGACAAATTATTACGAATTGTTACCCGTAGGTATTTAGCGGAATCTACCGTTCTAAGGACAGTACCATTAATTGTATATTCAGAGCTAAATGGTGTCACCGCTTTACTTACAGGTATGACTTGGCACTTTTTGGCGCTAACTACAACTGCCAGTCTTTACACCCGCAATTATTTTGATAATATCGTCTTGTAACAAAGCGCAGTCTTCCTGGGTTTTAATTTCATGATAAATAATAGCATCATCGGCAATAAATCTTTTCATCCCCCTTATTATGTCACAAAAATCATTAACGTATATGAGAAACAACAGAGGCCCTATCACGCTTCTCTCGGGAACCCCGGACCTCACCTCGGTAAGTGATGAACGCTCACTTTCGAGAACTACACACTGTGTTGTGCCCTTCAGAAAGTCTGCAACCCAGTCGCATATTTGTCTAGATATGCCGTAACCACGAAGTTTCCTAAGTAACCTAGTGTGAGGCACAGTGTCGAAAGCTTTTTTAAAATCTAATAGAACTATATCAACCTGGGATTTCCCATCTATAATACGGCGCAAGTAGCGAATTAAAAGTGCAAGTTGTGTTTAGCAGCATCGGCCTTTTCTAAATCCATGTTGATTTGGGTTTAAAAGTTCACCTTCATCCAAAAACAAAAACAGCATGACATTTGAATAGATGTTGTGGGTCTAAAATCCTACAAAATTTTAATGTTAACCAGATTGGCCTATAATTTTGAGTATCATTAACATTCTCATTTTTAAACACTGGACTTACGATGGCGGTCTTCCATTCGGCTGGTACTTTTCCTTGATCCAAGGAGACGGTATATAATTTTATCAAATACGGCGCAATTTCCTTTGCGTACCTGGAGTAGAATCTTGTAGGAATACCGTCTGGTCCGGGAGCCTTATTGGTTTTTACATTCATAAGCAGTTTATTTATTCCCTCGACATCAAGAACGAGATAATTCATAATTTTGTTGGTACGATTGGCAAATATCTGATTTCTTTGTCGTGAAAGCTTTTTTAAATATATTATTCAAAATTTCTGCTTTCTCTACGCTAGTTTCGGATAATTCCCCATTTGTCTTAATTAGTGACGGCATAACCTTACGAGAGCCTCTTGTTAATTTGACATACGACCAGAACTTTCTTGGATCAGTAATCAGATCTTCGGATAAATTCATGGCTTGGAATTCTTTAAACGTGTCACGCATTGCCTTACGCGCCTCCACTCGCAACTGGACTAATTTACCGCGATTAGACGAGTCCCCTGATTTCTTTATCGCGGCATGTAAACGCCTTTGCCTCCTGAGCAAACGTTTCACTTTCCTATTCAATCACGGAAAGTTCTTACTAGCCTTAATTAACTTCTTAGCAACAAATTGATTTAAACCTTTCCATATTATTTCTTTCCATAACATTTGTATTTAGCGTGTACGTTTCAAAATATTTCGCCACTTGATCAACCATACCCACATCGTTTGCCTTATAGAAGCAATATACGAGTTTGTCTTTGTCGTCCTTCAAATTCAGACTTAATTTTAAAGATACCATAATTGCCTTGTGATACTTATACCGTCTTCTACACAAACTGTAACTATAATATCAGGATTGCTTATAAGAAAAAGAGCCAAGATGGGCGAGGAATCTTTGTCGGACCGAGTTTGCTCTTCAACCATCTGTTTAAGAGATCTTTCTGCAAATAATTCTAGGAACGTTTCGGTTATTAACCTATCTCTTCCGCCCAACCTAAAAGTGCATGTGTCCCACTTAACCGACGTCAGGTTAAAATCACCAGTCACGATCAATATATCTCCCCGAAATTTTTTATAAGTTTTATTAAGTGACTCTCTGAAGTATTCTGCGTTAGCCAAATCAGAATTCGGAGGTCAATAAAATGACCCGATTATGAACTTTAAATTTTTACCAATTTTTACCTTGACCCATAATAACTCGCAAAAATTTTCAGTTTCACTTACGACAGAGCAATTAACGGTTTTGTTAACGGCCACGAACACACCCCCGCCCATTGAGATAGCTCTGTTTTTCCGAAAACCATTGAAATTAGGACCAAATACTTCGCTAGATTCTACCTCTGGCGTCAATCAGCTGTCGGTTCCTATTATTATATCGACATCATTAGTCGCAACTGTTGCGTGGAAATCGGCTAATTTCCCTCTAATACTGCGACAATTTAAGACCATTACCCTTAGCTGCTTTGTATTGTTATTTGTGGAGTCTAAATTCGCATTTTTCATATTCGCATTCTGACGGGAAATGGGTGAAGTATTTTGGACTGTTACATTCAATTTATTCGAGCCATAACCTCCGGAACAAAGAACTAAGTTATCAGCACATCCTCTTCGATGAACTGAAGAATCCTCTGGCGTCACGGTGTGCCTAAAAAATAATTCATATGAAGACGGTTTCATATTTTAGCAGCCACCATGGTCGCCATTCTCGGTGTGTGCCCGACCTGTCAAATGCGTCCCATCTGGCTTGACGCTTGAATAATTCGAGTCAAGTATTCCGCAAAGTTCATATGACACAGGATGTTGTGTTGACACGTACGTAGTTTTCTAAATAATTTAATTCACTTTTGAAATCATCCCACGTTTTTTGTTGTTGAAAGATGAGGTAAAAAATGAATCAATGTGGATGTATTATGTAGAAATAGCCTTTACTTATGCAAAGTGTAGAATTTGTGATAAAAATATACTTATTTTGATTTTAAATTTATTTTTATAAAATACTAAAATCTAAATAATTATAAATTTATTTTCCAACTTCCGCTTCCGCAAAACTTCCACATCAGCGGTTGTCAAGCACTGAAGAACCGCATCTGCATCTTCATCCGCCTCCTTAAAGATGTCCTCCATTACAACCCTAATTTCAAGTAATATACTAGGATAAGGATTCACATTTACCTTCAAAGAAAGTGGCGACGTATTATCATACCCTTCATTTGTATGACGCAACCGTGTCGTCCGTGTTGTATAAGTACCGGGCTGCGTTTAACTTGTGCCACGATTGATGGTAACGCCATGGCTGTCGGAAACACACTACCATACGAAATTCCCAGCCGTATATATAGCACTATACCAGTAGTATGAGTATTTATTTTTGAAGTGCAAGAGCGTATGATGTCGCTTTCAGATAACCCATAAATAGACTACGACTTTGAATGCGAAATAGTATGTGATGTTGCTAAGCATTTTATGAAATCATATGTGGCGAACTCAGACCTTTAAATTGTTCGCAGTTATACGATAGCGTATGATCGGTTTGTTTACAATAAACACAAGATCAAGAGGCAGACATAGCTACCAAATCCTTGTAGGTACTATAGCACATGCCGATGACCCCGTCACAGTCTTATTCATACTATTTGATGCGCGATAATGTGATCCTAAATTCTTATTATTCATAGTATTTGAACACTTCAGTATTTAAACTTGATCTGGTACGAATAAAATTAATTCTTTACCTCCCACCGATTTGATCATCAATCTTACTTAACGCGCAAGGAAATAAAGTGAAATTAGTTAAATCACCAATGCCTAATTCTTTCAAAGCAGAAATGGAAGCGAAATATTTTTCAGCAAAATAATCTAAACTGTTCGGATTTATATAATTTTTTGTATAAAACAATATTTAAGTAGTAAGTACTTAAGGATTGTTTGTCTAGGAATTTATTAACTAAGCTATACCGTATTATTTTATAAGTATCTCCAGCAGGTACAATATCAGACGTTACCTATATTGCATTTTGTAAGACCTTACCTATTAAGTATTGCACTACTATAATCAATACTCTATATATTTAAGGATGTAAAGGGATGCCACTTCCCGCAAGGATTATCATTACAACCAGTGACACTAGGAGGATGTGACCGCTCCGGCCATTCTTTAATACCTCCCGCGGAGTTTACTTCACGGTACTCATAGGATAGCAGGCTGGGTGGGCCTGGGGGTGGGGAGGCGGGGGGAGGAAGGAGAGCGTTCCGGATGTTCAACTTCGAAGAAAAATTCCTAGGCTTGATTGGAGACCGAACCCCCGGGTATCCCAGCGGTAGTGAAACACTCGAAAGCCTGAGCCACGCGGTCGCTCATCTGAGGTAATTTTATTTATTTTTGTTCGCTCGGCTGCGATAGTGTAAAATTCACGTTGGAAGTACAACCAATTTTATTTTCGGATGTATTGAATACAAGAGTACAAATATTCAAATGGTGAGTATTCAGGCTGTCTCAGGCTCATTAGTTAAACTAAACTTATTAATCTGACCAAAAATAGTCCAAACTTAGAACTAAATAATCTACCATTTCAATCTTTCAAGTGAGGTTCAAATGACGGTAGGCCTACATTTACCGATGAGTTATGCAATGTGTTGACTCTTTCGAAAATAAGCACTTTCTTCCTGATTAACGTAGATAATTATCGTTTAAATTCTATCTGATTATGAGTATTCTTACCAGAAGCCATCTCGGAGTGAAATGAGAAGAAATATAGGACAATAAAAAATTATATCAGTGAAACTGGTCGGATCCAGCCTGGAGCACCAAAAAACAATGGTAAAGCAGCTAGCTCCACGTGGGGATTGTAACCTTCATAGCGCGTATCTACATTTCTGGAACTTGCAGCTCCTTAATAGTAATTCGGAATTAAGCTCTAAGATTTTCGGAAATCAAATTAACGCCAATTCGAACCGTAGTTGATCACAGCGATCCCGAATGTCGGCATCCACAGAAAAATGCAGTTATAATCTAAATAAAGATCTCATTTCCATTAATAACTTTTCATTTAGGAAGTCACTCGCAGTTTCAGCGGTCTGTTATTTCGTGATTGATTGACAGATGTATTTGACACACTATTATTATTACTCCGTGATTCACTAAAGTGTGTGGCGGAGTGCGGTTACACCTGTCCTAATGCGTAACCGTTTATGCATGGGAAGTGATATACGGGATAAGGCAGGAGGCTCCCACGGGCTACCTTGAGGAACCATCCCGGCATTCACCTGGGGCGATATAGAAAAACTGTGGAAAACTCAGATCAGGATGGCCGGAGCGATTTATCGATACTTACTCCAGTAGGATTCTAAGTTTTATCACTTGATTAATCCTTCCTATTCCATTCCCAGATCGCTCGTCGAGAAAATGATTATAATAAATAATCGGTTCTGGCCCTGATCTCACTTATTAGTCATTTCTAGATATGAATGTTGCTTGTAGTAAAATGTATTTGCTGTCAACCTGCAATAAGTCTGTCATGAAATTTCAGATCTATCAAACACGACTTCTTGAATGTCACACTTACGCTTTCCCTCCAGATATATATACCTGTCACGAATCGGGCGGGTCTTCTTTGATCCTTCTCCAATGCCTCTATTAACCCCTTCCCATACAGCAGAACAGGATTATAACTGAGGGCACACTACTCCTTTGTATGCAATCGATTTAACTCATGGTATACAATATTTGAACTTACGAACTACGAAACGGAGCATTTGGTTTGCTTTCCCAATTACCTTCTCAATATGTTAATTCCATAACAAATTATTAAGAACTGTTACCACTAGATATTTAGCTGAATGAAACATACTGTATTACGAACTGTGTCACCGAGCGTGGTGGGTGATTTAATTTTTATTTTTTTATTTTTATATCCTGGTGGTGGGTGAACGGTTAACGTTCTGTTCTCGCATTCGGGAGGACGCGTGTTCGAATTCCCGTCCGGGCATCCAGATTTGGGTTTTCCATGGTTCCCCCAAATCACTCCAGGTGAATATCGGGATGCTTCCTTCAAAAATGCCATGGCTGAATTCCTTCCCGTTCCTTGTCCCCAATCCCATCCCGCCTCTAATGACCTTAGCCATCGACGAGGCGAAAAGCCATAAGTTAAAAAAAAAAAAAAACAAAAAAAAAAACGAACTGAGTCATTAACTGCATATTCAGAACTAAGTGGTGTCACGTTTTACTTACATGTATCGTTTAGCTTCAACTGTCAGTCTTTTCACCAGGCTGTTATTTTCGCAACATCGACTTGTAACAAAGCGCAGTAGCACTTAAATTTTATTGCACGAAAAATAATACCATCATCAGCAAATAGTATTATTTTCTACTCTACCCACAAATTATTGATGTGTATAAGAGAAACAACAGGGGCCATATCAAACTTCCCTGAGGAACCCCGAACCTCATTGGATCAGTGATACCGAGCGTGGTGGTCTAACGGATAGCGTTCTGGCCTCGCATTCGGGAGGACGGCGGTTCGAATCCCCGTCCGGGCATCCAGATTTGGGTTTTCCATGGTTTCCCAAATCACTCCAGGCAAATGCCGGGATGCTTCCTTAAAAAGGCCATGGCCGAATTCCTTCCTATTCCTTGCCCCCCATCCTTTCCCGTCTTAAAGACCTCGCTGTTGAGAGACGTAAAGCAGTTAAAAAAAAAAAAAAAGATCAATGATAAACGCTAACCGTCGAGAACTACATACCGTGTTCTACCCAGTTGCAGTTTCATTTGTCGAGATATGCCATAGATATGAAGTTTCGTAGGTACCCTAGTATGAAGCGCAGTCTCGAAAGCTTTCTTAAAATCCGAGATCGTTCGTCTATCATACAAGTCGTGAAAATTTATGATATAATGATTTAATACATGATATGTTCTAAAATTCTGTAAAATATTGAAATTAACGAGATCGGTCTGTAATTTTAAGGTAATTTACATTCCTACTCTTAAACATTGGACTTAACATGGCTTTCTTCTACTCAGCTGGTATGTTTCGTCGATACAAATTTCATTAAGTACGCTGCAATGTCCTTTGCATACTTAGAGTAGAACCAAGTAGGATTACCGCCTGGTCTGGGAGCCTTATCGCTTTTACGTTCTTAAGCAGTTTTGTTATTCCCTCGACGTGAAGAACGAGATCTTTCATGATTTTGTTGACACGCGTGATAAATATCGGGATCTCTCCTATGTTTTCTTTTGTGAAATCCTTCTTAAAAATATTGTTCAAAATTTCTACATTCTCTATACTAGTTTGCGATAACTCACCGTTTTTATTAATCACTGACGGCATAGCCTTAGGGAGCGTGCATAAACCACGTAGCTCCATTTTGGCCTCCTGTGAACCCCCCCTCCCCCCCCCCCCCCCCCCCCACGTAGCCCTACGTAGCTTTTGGCTCTACCTCCCCCCCTCCCCCACGTAGCACGTACCTTTTTTCCCTTTTGATTCCAGTAGACATTTTGTGCTGTTTTCTCTTGTCAGACTATTGTAAATAGATAATTAACTGTGGGAAATAAGTATTCACATGCTGTTGTGGGTTCTGTTCCTCATTTTAACTGTGAAAAATGTTATGAAAGGTAAGCTACGTGGCCTGGCTCGGAACCCCCTTCACCCCTCCCCCCACGTAGCCCAGCGTAGCCTTCCAGCAAACCCCTCCCCCCCCCCCCTGGATCGAGCCACGTAGTTTGTGCACGGTCCCTTACGAGAGCCTCTTTTTACTTTGATATACCATTAGATCTTTAGATGAATTCCTGACTTCGAATCCTTTAAAGGCTTCACGCATTGCCCTACTACTTCCGCCCGTAACTGAACTTATTTGACGCGATGAGTCCTCCGACTACTTTACGGTGGCATGTAAACGCTTTTGCTTCCTGAGTCAACATTTTACTTCCCCAGTGAACAGTGGGATGTTCTTACTAACCTTAGTAAACTTCTTAGGAACAAATTGCTTTATACTTGTCTACATTATTGATTTCAAATTACACCGATATTTTTACCAACAAAGTTGTTGGCTTATTTTTTAGTATGTAAAAAAAAAAAAAAAAAAAAAAAAAAAGAGAGAGAGAGAGAAGAAGAAGAAGATTGCCTGGAACAGGAATTCGGGTTGAAGGTGGAGGTTAACAGTGAGAGCAAGTAAATGCGTTGTTATATGTGTATTGTTGCTTTTGGCAGGCAGACTTTCCTTCCTGAGAAGCCACATTCATATCCATAAACTAATCACTAGTTTGTATCAGTGTCTCCACATGAACATTCGCCCCTGTACAGGTTGTTGTGTAATGTGAAGTAGGCCTGAAAAGGTGCTACAATAGGAGCGGATTTCGCAGCTGATAATAAACCCTGTAACCAGGTTTTTACGACCACATGAATTTTAAATATGCCATAAAGATTCCTTTGTCTTTCACAGCTCACAAGATTTCTATAGCGTTTTGAGTTGATCTGGCACCCGGTTAGTGTGAGGAGGTGGGAGAGGGAATAATTTAGTCTTATTCCGCATATTTTCAGTCGTTGGCAATCATTGATCGGGGAACAATTGCTGCGTCTTTAGAAGCCTCTGCAGAGTGTGATCAGCCGTTGGTTCCAGTGAATATCGTAGCTCAGTTTTTGTGTGTGTTGCATGACTTGAATCCGCAGTGGCACGATGTCACTAATCTCACTTTAGGTGGCTACATACCACGGCAAACTTTCCTTCAGTGGTATTGTTGCATGTTCGTGGTCACTGGTTTGATCCCCACTGACGGAAATTAAATTATTATTATTATATTTACTGCATACTACATGCTAAGCTATATTCGCCACTTCAGCAACTTTATATAAGCTCACGGAGGCTTCGTTGGAATAACCCGTTCGATGCTCGATAATGGTAAGAAAATGAATTTTTAATATTTACGCCCAACAATTCACAAAGTTGTATTCGCGACATCAGTAATAGTTCCATCTAGCAATAATCTCGTGGAGGATTCCAGGCAGAGTCTCTATTAGTTATAAAATCATTATTTACGCCCGTGTACTTGTCTTCCCTTGCGAAAGTCCCGAGGAAATGTGTTTTAGTAATTTTATACATAGAAGGATCCAGGTTTGAGAGCGGTACTCCTTTAGACTACAATACATGGGTCTCAAAGTCATAGAACAACGACCATTTGAGTTGTAAAGACATGACTTGTTGGTATTTTAGAATAGATTTTGGAATTATACTAGATCCCTTGTTATGTTAAGAGTCTTCATATATTTCGTTGCACTGCCACATTCCTGGCTTGTATATTTGAATGCTAATCGTATTTGTTGTAAGACACATTCAACCTGATTTTGAAGACATTTGATGAATCGTTGTGCTGATTGTTTATAGATTCAAAATTACTGGCTGGACGGGTAGATTCGGACATGCGTTCCCCCGAATGTCCGGCCAAATTTTTATGTAATACGCTGAATGCATAATATTCAACTAAGAGGACGTAATGGGGCAAGCGAGGAAAAGAAATCTATAGTTGAACTTGACTCGACGAAAATAAGTTTTATGGTTTTAATTACTTTGGATTTGAAAGAAATTTTTTGCTTTCTAATTGCGGAAAGTGTACGGGGAAAAAAAATTATCAGCTTCCTGTATGTGTTTATATTAATCTATATACCGGTAAATGCAGATAATGTTACTGTGGCGCATATTAATACTCCGCTGGTTGAAAGTTCAAGATCCTAATCCATATGATATCACGTTTATGCTACGCATACTCTGGTGCTACGAGCCATGAGTTCATTAACCAAAATCACCACCAGTCACCAGAAATTCCATATTTCAGAAGAATTTTTTATTTAAAACCCTATTTTCTCAATACGCGATGAATGTTTGTAATGCTGGATCGTAACACACAATCTCTTCTCAACATGGATTCAAACTTAAAGAGGATTGCGATAGGTTTGTGAAGGCAGATTTCGTAAGTGGATGGCGCCAGTATATCTCGTAATCCGAATATTACATTGGGCACCCCGACAGGAGATCCAGAATACTAATTAAATACAGAAGTGGTTCTGAATGATCGAAAAAATATATTAGACGCTGGAAAAGAAATTTAAATGAAACATCCCGTGGCCCGGATTCCACGTTAAGTTGTAGGTCCCAGAGGAAAGAAACTGGCCATCCTACTTCTGACGAATTGGCTTAATATGTCTCCTTCGGTTGTGGACTAAGTTAGTTTTATAACCCAAAACACTTCAAAAGAGTTAAAAATTGCCCTCGTGATATAATAGTCCCAAAATTGCTATCCAAATCTTTTTAACGCAATTTTGGTAGGTAAAGCTTGTCCGTAGTGTTATCTTATCTCAAAATAAGAACGTTTGCTTATTTTGCCCACAACTTACAAATTACACAAGATGTAAATTCTAGACTGTAAAGCATATCCAGGAGCTGACCTACATTCTGACCATAATCTGATAGTTATGAGGTGCAGGCTGAAATTGAAGAGAAAAAAAAAAAAAAAAGCAACACAGGCAGACCAGACTAGAAGTGAACAAACTGAAACAATCTAATATGAGAGAAAAATATGCACAGATGATAGACTTGGGTCTAAGAAATAACTATGAAAGGAGTTCAACTGAGGACGAGTGGAATGCATGGAAAAGAGAAATATCAAAGCTGGTTAAGAAACACTAGGCTTTAGGAAACAAATTGCCAAAAGACTTTGGAACACAGAAGAAATGTTGGAGCTGATGAATCAGAAGAAAAAGCGTAAAAATGCTCAGGATGAAGCATGAAGAGAGAAGTACAGATATTTTAGAAATCTAATAGATTGGAAATGCCAGAAAGCAAAACAAAAGTGGCTGCAAGAAAAGTGCGAAGAACAGGAAATGGTCGTAGGTAAAGTAGACGTTGCCTGTAGGTGGATACATCAAATGAAATGATGAAAAGATGTATAAACATTAAAGCTGCTGATCCGAATCCTCTTTTAAGCTCAGAGGATATAGCTGATCGATTGAAGGGATCACAGAGGAACTCTAAGATGGGGATGACTTGAATAACACTGTACTAGAGAAAGAAGGGGATGTAGCCATTGACATCTTAAGAGATCTTTGAAGGACAGAAATCGATAGAACAATTAAATATTAAAAATCATTTAAGGCGGTTGGAATTGCTGAGATTTTTGGAGAACTTCTGAAATCCTTAGGAGAATAGTGAATCCAAAGATTGTTCTAACTGATGACAGACAGTTATGAAACAGGAGAGATTCCAATTGATTTTAATAAAAAGTGTCATCTGCACGTCTTCGAAGAAAGATCAAGCCGATAAATGTGAGAATTACCGCACCATAAGCCTAACACTACATGCTTCTAAATTACTGAGCAGGCTAATATACAGAAAAATGGAAAGGATAGTTGGAGTGTTAGTGGGTGAAGTTCAGTTCGGGTTTACGAAAAACTGCGGTACGAGAGAAGCAATTCCCGCTTTGAGATTAATACTTGAAGGCCGGATCGAGAAAAACAAAGATACTTTTATGGTGTATATGTTGATTTAAGCGGCCACACACTCTACGGTACACCGGAGAGGTTTACCTGTACAGGTAGACCGGAGCTTGTGTGCCAGAAACCTGCAAAGGTATGCGGACCTGTACAGGTAACCGGAGAAGAATGAAAAATCAGTCCTTTCTACCTGCGCCAGACTAAAGACCGGAGCGTGTGTGGGGGTACTGCGGTAGACCTGTACAGGTTTCAGTCTCATTTATAGCTTTGTGGAAGAGAGATCGCGTTGTGTTAAGTGCCGTAACAGTTTTTCTTCTTTGTTTAGCTTCAAAGTACAAACATACGCTATGTGAAATCGTAAGCTTGATAAATTTATAGGAAAATTTATTAAAATTTATAAATCAGAACCTTCTCCGTGGTGTGTTAAGAGCAACAAATGCCATGATTGTCTCAAGAAAGAAGCCACCTATGCGATATTGGTAAAGTCTCTCGTTTGAAGAAACAGCACTTCTTATTATGGTATCGTTTTTAGGAATTAATGGAGTAACCATTGAAAGCAAATTTAGATAAACCTATTTATCCATACGCAAGTAATTACGGTAATATTTAATTTCTATCCTTAATTCGTTCAACAAATTAATACGATTGTATTGTTTTCTTTTTGACAACCAATTTTTACGCCAAGTTTCGCATTTTTTTCTTTCCTGTTTACATTTGAAAGCTATTAAAACGATTCCATGGTTACACTGGGCTCCGTCTGTGCTCCGGTATACCTGTACAGTTTACCGTTACATGTGTGGGCTCCGTCGGTGCTCCGGTCTACCTGCACAGGTAAACCTCTCCAGTGTACCGTAGCGTGTGTGGCCCCCTTTAGAAAAACTTTTGTGGGATCACAAGATGTTCAAAATTTTAATGAAGTCAGGTCTAAAATATCGAGGTAGATGAATACTTACCGAGGGTGGTGGAAGAGCGTTGACGCGCTTGTCTCTTTTTCTGGAGGACGCGGCTTCAAATCCCCGTGCAGCCATTCAGATTTGGGTTTTCTATGGTTTCCCCAAATTACTCCAGGCGAATGCTGCGAGGGTTCCATTCAAAAGGCCTGGCCGAATTCCTTCTATTTCTTTGCCTCTATCCGTTCCCGACTCTAATGATCCCTAAGTTGAGGAGACGTAAAATCACAAGCAAAACAAAAAAAGCCATTTTATAATATATATAAAATTTAAGTGGTTACAATCAAATTTTAGTATTATGAGAGACATACAGCTCTGGCCTCGCATTCGGGAGGACGGCGGTTCGAATCCCTGTCCGGGCATCCAGATTTGGGTTTTCCATGGTTTCCCCAAATCACTACAGTTGAATGCCGGGATGCTTACTACAAAAGGTCAAAGAGACGTACATCAGTTAAAAAGGGTGTGAGACAAGGTTGTAGTGTATTCCCATTAATATTCAACTTGTATGTAGAAAAAGCAATAAAAGAAAAATTTAAATGTGGCTTAAGTGTTCAAGGAGAAAATATGAGTATGCTACGATTTGTTGATAACATTGTTCTGTTAGAAGAATAGACTCAGGATAATCGGTTTAGAGACAACGAAACATACACATTTTGAAATATGAAGCCTCTGGCGTATTCTGTGCTAGTGTTTTGTGGCAGCAGAGTGACAGGAATAGTGGTCCGTTGCACTTTACTCCCTGTATTTGATACCCAAAATGTGGGTCCCATACTATATCACGACATTCTAGCAATGGTCTGACCAAAGTTTTGTAATCCATTTCCTTTACTTCTCTCGAACATCCTCTCATAACTCTTTCCTGTTACTGAATGGTATGAACAAAATACTGAAGGAAGGTTTTGGACTAAATATAAACCAAAGCAAGACAAAAGTGATTAAATGTAGCAGAAATTATAGCAATAATAGTAGATTAAATATTAAAATTGGATCTGATGCAATAGGAGAAGAAAGCGAAATCTATTGCTTAGGAAGTTAGATTATAATTGATAGCCGAATCTGGAATATTGTTAAAAGCAGAATAATATTAGCGAAAAGACCCTTCTTGAAAAAGAGAAATATTTTAGTTTCAAAAATTGATCTAGGGCTCAGAAGGAACTTCTCAAAACTACGCATATGTGCGGAGCATAGCACTTTATGGTAGCGAAGCACGGACTTTAGGAATATCAGAAAGAAGGAAAATTGAAGCATTTGTTATGTGGTGCTATAGAAAGATGTTCAAAATTAAGTGGACAGATAAAGCACTAAATGAACGTGTTTTTGAGATGTTGGGTAAGGAGAGAAGGATGTGGAAGAGTCTTATAATAGAAAGATGAGGATGTTGGGTCACATTTTAAGACATGCGGGATTCGTTACTTTGTTAGTGCAGGGAACAGACCAATCAAAGAACTGTTCAGTTTATCAAAGATTAAAATATGTGAAGCAGATAACTGAAGACGTAGGTTGTGATGGGTATATTGTTTTTTTTTTCGCTTATGGCTTTACACCTCGTCGACGTCGAGGCCATCAGAAGCAGGATAGGACTGGAGACAAGGAACGGGAAGGAACTCGGCCATTGCCTTTTTGAAGTAAGCGTCGCGACATCCACCTGGAATGATTTGGGGAAACCATGAAAAACTCAAATCTGGATGCCCGGAAGGGGATTCGAACAGGTATCCTCCCGAATGCGAGGCCAGAGCGTTAACCGCTTATCCATCACGCTCGGTGTTTATATTGAGACGAAGAGGTTAGCGCAAGATTAAAAGAGATGAAGAATTGCATCAAACCAGTCGAGAGGCTGATGGGGGGGGGGGGGAATTATCATTGATATTTTTAGTTTAAACATAGTGTATAGTCATTATTAGCTACAAATTTCCAGTTTATAGTTAACGTCGTTACAGATATACCCTATAAGAGATTGCTCTAAAATAGACACCTTTAAAAGTCACTAACATTTTTATTTTCATGTTAGATAAAATGGAAAAGGGGTGTAAGGGTTTGGGAGAGACTATACTAGTCTTTTCCAACCAGATGTCAACCTCTCCTTCACGTGGTGCACCCTGTTTGCACGGACGAGGCTCTGGCGACTGAAAGATTCCCGGTATAAGGAGTCACCCACTGCTTGCCAACGGCCTCCGAAAGGAGGGCGGAAGAGCGGGGAGCGGTTCAGGGCACCCTCTTGCCCTTGGGGTTGGAAACGGCCCCTGAAGGCGGATGAATCAGAAATGATCAACGGCATGGGGATGCAGAAGGCAACGGGAAACCACTGCATTAAAGACCCAAAGGGTATCCCGAGGACATGTAATCCTCTCAAATTACATATATTATGATGGCTTCTTCCTGGGTAAAATATTCCGGAGGTAAAATAGTCCCCCAATTGGATCTCCGGGTGGGGACTGCTCAGGGTGGAGTCATCAGAATGGATAGAAACATTCTACGAGTCGGAGCGTGGAATTTTAGAAGTCTGAATAGGGCAGGTAGGTTAGAAAACTTAAAAAGGGAGATGGAAAAACTTAAGTTAGATGTTGTTGGGATTAGTGAGGTTAAATGGAAGGACGCACAGGATTTCTGGTCTGGGGAACACAGAATAATTAGCACACAAGCTGTCAATGGAGTCACTGGTGTTGGATTTGTAATGAACAAGAAAGTAGGGAAACGGGTGAGTTATTATGAACAATTTAGTGACAGGATTATTTTGATGAGGTTAGAAACTAAGCCCGTCCCAACCACATTAGTACAAGTATATATGCCAACGTCACAGGAAGATGACGAAGAAATAGAAAAAATATACACTGAAATTGAAGAATTAATCCAATATATGAAAGGAGAGGAAAATCTAATAATCATGGGTGATTGGAATGCAATAGTGGGAGAAGGAAAAGAGGGGAATACTGTAGGAAGTTTTGGTCTAGGAGAAAGAAATGATCGAGGAAGCAGGTTGCTAGAATTTTGTGAAAGATATAAGCTAGTTGTGGCGAACACACTGTTTCAGAACCATGCAAGAAGAATATACACCTGGAAACGTCCTGGGGATACAGGCAGATATCAGCTAGATTATATCATGGTCAAACAGAGATTCAGGAATCAAGTTCTAGACTGTAAAGCGTACCCAGGAGCAGACATAGACTCGGACCATAATTTGATAGTAATGAAGTGCAGGCTGAAATTCAAGTGAATAAGAAAGCAGTATAAGCAGAACAGACTGGAAGTGAATAAATTGAAACAATCTAACACAAGAGAAAAATTTGCAGAAATGGTAGACTTAGGTCTAAGAATTAACTGTGAAAGGAGCTCAACCGAGGACGAATGGAATGCATTAAAGACCGAAATAATGAAAGCTGGCAAAGAAACCTTAGGCTTTAGGGAACAAGCTACCCGAAAACCTTGGATCACAGAAGAAATTTTGCAGCTGATGGATCAGAGAAGAAGGTACAAACATGCTCAGGATGAAGCAGGAAGAGAGCAGTACAGGCATTTTAGAAATCAAATAAATAGGAAATGCAAAATAGCAAAAGAAAAATGGCTACAAGAAAAGTGTGAAGAAGTAGAAAAGGAAATGGTCATAGGAAAAGTAGATGTTGCATATAGAAAGATCAAACAGAATTTTGGAGAAATGAAGAAAAGAGGTATGAACATTAAAACTGCCGATGGGAAACCTCTTTTAAGCTCAGAAGATAGAGCTAACCGATGGAAGGAATACATTGTATGATGGGGACGACTTGAACAATAGTGTATTGGAAAAGGAAGGCGATGTCGACATTGATGACTTAGGAGATCCTGTTTTGAGGACAGAATTTAAGAAAGCTCTGAATGACTTGAAAGCAAATAAGGCAGTTGGAATTGATGAGATCCCTGCAGAACTTCTTAACTCTCTAGGAGAGGAAAGAATCGAAAGATTATTCAAGCTGATATCAAAAAGTTATGAAACAGGAGAAATTCCAACTGATTTTAATGAAGATATCATCTTCACACTTCCAAAGAAAGCACAAGCTGACAAATGTGAGAATTATCGCACCATTAGTCTAACATCACATGCTTCAAAATTACTGACCAGAATAATATAAAGAAGGATGGAAATGGTAGTAGAAGAGATAGTAGGTGAAGATCAGTTTGGGTTTAGGAAAAATCGCGGTACAAGGGAAGCAATTCTGTCTTTGAGATTAATACTTGAAGGGCGGATCAAGAAAAACAAAGATACTTTTATGGCATTTGTTGATTTAGAAAAAGCTTTTGATAATGTTAGGTGGGACAAGATGTTCAAAATTTTAAAGAAGTCAGGTCTAAAGTATCGAGATAGAAGAATACTCTATAAACTATATAAGAATCAAGTGGCTGTAATAAAAGTAGAGAATCACGAGAGACGTGCATCAGTTAAAAAGGGTGTGAGACAAGGTTGTAGTCTATCCCCGTTAATATTCAACTTGTATGTAGAAGAAGCAATGAAGAAAGTCAGAGAAAAATTTCCATGTAGCATAAGTTTTCAGTGAGAAAAAATCAGTATGCTACGATTTGCTGACGGCATTGTCTTATTAGCAGAGAGGGCTGAGGATATTGATAAGTTATTGAATGGCATGAACAAAATACTGAAGGAAGATTTTGGACTGAATATAAATCAAAGTAAAACGAAAGTGATGAAATGTAGCAGAAATGACACTAATACTAGCAGATTAAATATAAAAATAGGATCTGATGCAATAGGAGAAGTGAGTGAGTTCTGTTACTTGGGAAGCAAAATTACAACTGATGGCCGAAGCAGGATTGATGTTAAAAGCAGAATAGCACTAGCAGATAGAGCCTTCATGAAAAAGAGAAACCTTTTAGTTTCCAATATTGATCTAGGAATTCGAAAGAATTTCTTAAAACTCTCTGTGTGGAGCACAGCACTTTACGGTAGCGAAACATGGACTTTAGGAATACCGGAAAGAAAGAAATTTGAAGCACTGGAAATGTGGTGCTACAGAAGAATGCTGAAAATTAGGTGGACAGACAAAGTAAGAAATGAACGAGTTTTGGAAAAGATGGGTGAGAAAAGAAGTTTATGGAAGAAGCTTACAGGAAGAAGAGACAGGCTGGTAGGTCATATTTTGAGACATGCTGGATTGGTTAATTTGTTAGTGGAGGGAACAGTTGAAGGTAAGAACTGTAGAGGTAGACAGAGATTAGAATATATGAAGCAGATAATTGAGGACGTGGGTTGTAAGGGGTATGTAGAGATGTAGAGGTTAGCACAGGATAGGAAGGGATGGAGGATTGCATCAAACCAGTCTAAAGACTGATGACAGCAAAAAAAAAAAAAAAATGGAAAAATATTTTTACTCTCTGTACGAACGGAGACTTTCTCTGCGTATGAACGAAATAAAATCTTCTATTATTTATCCCTGGGTTGTGCTGTAAAAACAGTGTATTTCGACGACTAGCTCTGTCATCTTCTTCAAATATGAAACCATCGGGACTGGTTTGCGTCCCAACAGACCAGCGCCATTGAAGAGGGGTACACAACCTGAGCTGTCGGTAAGCAATACAGTAAGCTGTCAGTACAGATGGTTTCGCATCTGAAGAAGCCGACGGAGCCAGCCTTCCAAATGTCGTGTTTTTACAATACAATTTGACGGTACACCCGTGAAGATATCATTTCTCTATTTAACGAACACCAAACATCTATACATCACGTGCTGTAGTAGGAAAAAATATCTTTTTCAACCTCCTTCGAATATGATTTTATTAAATTTTTAGTACGATATTCGGTTTAGAGACAACTAAACATACGCAATATGAAGCCTCTGACGTATTCTGTGCTAGTGGTTTATGACAGCAGAGTGACAGAAATAGCACTCCATTTCACTTTCCGAACGGAACCTTAAAAAAGAATCAGGCGGTCTGTAAATCTAATGCCTTCTTTTATATCCTTTGTGCACAACACTGAAAGAGGAAACAATACTGGAAATGAACAATAAATGTGTTAGTGGAAACTTTCCATCGTATTGCTACAATTTCATCTTCGGATGGTGTCATGAAAACACTGCGTTTCGACTCGTTTACTGGTGAGGCACGCCGTAGCGTGACGCTAGGCAGTAACAGCCACGCGGCACCTGATGAAGATGGCAGAGCAGCTGACGAAACGTTGTGTTTTCATAGCACCATCCGGCTGGACAAAAGTCAAGATTACATCGCATGAATACTAAGGACTTCACGTAGATCTAAATGTGAATTCATTTTACATGCGTGTATATACGTTACCAAATAACACATGTAGACAACAATTGACAGCATTGAATCCAATCTCACTAAGTTTAAAATCCACATATTATAAATTCTTTATTGATATTTGGTAATTATATCCGATTTTGTACTTATAAACAAGATTATTCAGAGATTAATTTTAACAGTACGAAGAAATAATGTTAGCCAAAAACTGACCTAAGAGAAGGATTAATCACACTAGGATATTTGTTGTTGAAATAATTTAACTAAACAATAAAATTTGAAAGTCATTGATCTTTCCATGTATATTCATGGTATCTACATTTCCCAACATTATTCATACTCAATCTTGGTGCTGAACGATTTTATCTTTAACTTGGATGCAGAACATCACTTTCTCTTCACTATTTCAGTGAAAAACATTAATATAAGCACCTGTCATGCTAATTTCTCCATCTGTGCTGATGACTTCTATCCACGTCATGAATTATATCATCAAGATGACTGCAGGCGCAGACAAGTTACTACAGAAATGTATACAATGCTAAATACAAACATACATCCTAAAAATATACAAAATATAAAGTGGAATAAAATTTATTTCTAGTAGAAATGTATAAAAATTTAACATCAACATTATACATGTAAATAATCTACATCACTGTCACGCAAAATCTACTGCACATCAGACCTAAACTGATTTTTGACACAATAGCCTATTTGATTCTCCTGTAAATACTGCGATAACCATTTCAGTAAGACAAAAAGTGTAGGACTCTAGTGTTTTTGTGAAACTCTGAAAAATGATTTCTTGTAGCACATAAATCTGATGTTGTGGGAACCATTTGACAACAATACGTTTTTTCCATCCGCCTTCCACCACGCAACGCCGATGTGCCAACTTCATTGCATGGCTCGGAGCCTATTAGACCAGGGGTGGCCAACCCAAATGATCTTGCGGGCCACTTTGGAAATACGTCATAACTCCGCCGGCCGCATATAAAATTATATATCCCCATATTAGGTAGACATTTTTTTGGAGTGAAAAATTGAAACAGAATGAGTTATTTATTATTGTGTTTACTATTATTCTTACATGTAAACATATGTAATATAATAATAATGATACTAAACGCATATTTTAAAGATATATATATAACACTAAAAATGATATATAAAAATATATAAATATAAATTAAATAAATTTTGAAATATGGATGTACAAATAAAGTGGTTGTCACTACTTTGGCCATTATAAAATAAATATATTTTGTAAAAGTGTGATGAATCTCGCGGGCCGCAAAAATATTCAAGGCGCGCCGCATGCGGCCCGCGAGCCGCGGGTTGGCCACCCCTGTATTAGACAGTTTAAAATGATACAGAGACATGCGAGAGTTATTGCCAAGTATCTAGTAGAGATAAGAGGTGGAAAATATGAAATGCTTACTTTTTATACCTCCTGAGCATATTGCGTTGGAATGTCGCGTATTAAATACAGCGAAATTATAAATAACTGAAGCGGTTTCACAAATTTACTGTAACTGTATTATTTGACATATGGTCACAAAACTTTACAGTCAGATAGGAAAACTGCCCCGTTTCAAATTTCTGCCACCAGAGTGGGGATGGTAATCAGCTATTCCTATCATGACCTCCTCGCTCTTCCGACCTAACCCTTGTTTAAGCCTCCTCCACCGACAAACCTACCAGAACTGCGGCCTGGCTTCAACAGTGCTTTTGAACAGATCGATAGTGACAAGAACTGTTATCTACTTGATATCTACAGAATCAGTAATGGGACACATATAGAGCACTTGTAATATGTCAAAAAATTAGTTTTTCTATACGACAGTAAAATTTTGTGACAATATATAAAATAATACAGCTACAGTAAATTTGTGAAATCGCTTGTAATTCATAATAACACAGTAGGCTTAACCACACTAGAGTAAAGTGATAGAACAGCTACGTGTACTTCCGGCTCGAACGAATACTGACCTGTGCAGACAATACTTAAAAGTGACTAATGACGTTATCAGCACTGAGGTAGAGTATCGGCATGACGTCGTTTTCAGCAAAAGGATTAAGGGACTTTTTTTTTTTTTACTTTTGGCTTAAAGCCTCGTCGACGTTGAGGTCATTAGAGGGGGGATGGGACGGAGGACGAGGAACGGGAAGCAATTCGGTCACAACATTTTTAAAGGAAGCATCCCGGCTATCACCTGGAGTGATTTGGGGAAACCATGGAAAACCCAAATCTGGATGCCCGGGCGGGGATTCGAACTCGTGTCCTCCCGAATGCGAGGCCAGAGCTTTAACCACTCACCCACCACGCTCAGTGATTAAGAGACGTAGCTTAAAACCCAAATTTTTTCAGACTGCTTATGGGCAGAGGTCGTAAGTCATTTTTTACGCTGATGCGTTCATCTTTATAGGGACATTAAGACTGACAGTAATTCTTTATTGTACATGGTTCTAATTTTAATCTCTCCCTTGTTCTATGGTTTTCAGTGAGAATGCAGTGGCTTCTTATTTTCCTTAACATGACTTTTGCGTCTGGAATATATATATATATATATATATATATATATGTGTGTGTGTGTGTGTGTGTGTGTGTGTGTGTGTGTGTGTATGGCGTACCCTAGGATGCCTCGTATTTGAAATTCAAGGTCCTTTAAGTGTGGTAGGATTACCGAATCAGATGAAGCCAATATAGAGGCAGAATGCGAGCCAATTTTCAGTTAGGGCGCACTAACTTGCACAGTACAACCACTCCTCGCTGTCATCTACACACACCTACTAACATCCTACCTACTAACGAACTAGGGAAACAATACTAAACGCGAAGCATTGCTGTGTGCGTCTAATGAAGTCTCTCACTGTAGAATCTACTTGCTGCGATGTAAACTTTATAGAAAACTTAGAAATGGAACTGGTTATTTTGTCTAGACACAAATGTTGAATTTTTTTTATAAAGAAAATAGGTATGAAACTAGAAACGGTATATACGTAATGAGACAGAACATGTAGCAATATTGAAAATGTGTGGACTTGCAATCTAGCCTGGCAAAGCTTAGCATTGCCAGGTTCTCCGATTATAGTTTGGCATGAAAGTGTTGTTCATGCTAAGATTTTTCTGTTATATGAGTTAAATTGAAATTTTGTGAATGGCTGTGCTGTTTAATATCCATTAAAATTAATAATTATTTAAGTTCGATTAATTAAGAATGATGCTATTAGTGCAGTTTTTATTTTCTACACTTTCGTTACCAAGGAAGGTGATACAAGGAACTAATCTACGATCGATGATGAGAAACTTACAGGATTGTGCGCTGAAAATGTTCACCTAACATTGTAAACATATCGAGATCCAAAGCGAGCAAACGTGAAATACAAATTATTTATCTGGAAATAAAAGTCATGGAGTGGTTGATCTATGGTTCCTATAATATTCATTATCAGCTTTGGGCTTTCTTCATCGTGGATGTTCATTTTCAGTTTTGCTACCCCTTGTTTAATATTTTACTATGCTACAATATTACATATTTGTAACTTATGGGTGAAAAAAATTCTAATTATCAAACAACACTATCGTGGAAACAAGGGCGTTGTAACTACATTTGTGGGTATTAAAACAGCATACGATTCTGTTGATAGGGAAGCTCTTCAACATGCTAGAAGAATTTGGTGTAGAAAAAAATACTTTGACATTTATTTTTTAACTTACGATTGTTCGTATCTTACTTTACTGGTTTCTTAATCGCGACCGTCAACAGTGAAGGTGATAGGATTGCACAAACTCGATGCAACGACGAGGAAGTTGAAACTAAAAATGTGCAACAGCCGATCATATGACCGCATCGTCCCCTCCATTATTTGAACCATAGTGGGAGGTTGTGGATTATTAGCCCGTGTAACAAACAGTCCTTCGCCCTCATTCGGTTGCAGTTGATGTAACTATGCCGCAAGACGTGTTTAGCCTGTGTGTATTAGGAATTAGAAGCCGTTGGATGAGGAGAAACAGCAAATGAATCCTGATAAGTAAAGCAGGGGTTTATTCATGTCGCAATTGTCGGGATTAAATGGGGCAGCCTGCAGGCTCGCTCCCTCACGGTATAAGGTTACGACCATTCAGTCTCTGTACAAACAAACACCATTCCATTATTCACTTATCTTCCAATCACACCACCAACTTGTGGATCTTTTGTATAGTAACAATATGGTTATTTAATTGTAAACATGAACCATTGGAACGGAGTCAGATTACACTGATAATCGTATGATGAATACTTACGTGTTACACGGCGTATTAAACGATCGCTAACAAATTGATTATAAAAAATAAAGTTTGTAATACTCTCATTTGGTGGGGGTGGCTCTACCTTTTAGACACCCTGTATGGCGTCAGCAATTGAAACTTTTCTATCTTTCTCTATCAATATATCAATATTAAGCCTCGCACATGACATGTCTCAGGGGTTACAAGAATTTGAAAGATGGGTAACAAAAGACATGAATTTATTATGCAAATTAAAAGACATCCAAATTTGACATGTGAAATTTGAATATTTTAAACAAGTATCCAGCTAATCAGGGTAGCTTCTCAGGGGTATTTTCCGGGCTCTTGATATGTTGCACTAAGTCTCACTTTTATAGGCACATTACCGTGTCCGCGCACTGCTCACTGCCGGCGACGGGAAATGATCCTCAGGCCCACGGAGGATGGCGGTGGTCTCGCAGTCCCTCCTCTCACCTCGACATACAGTCCAGAAGTGTCTCGTCTCCAGTCCCCCTCCGAGCAGCATTCCATGTAACAGGATACAAGAATATCCGAGTGGCGGGTCACTATTGTCTGTAGGTTGGCTGTCCCTGCTGTTATTGTCAACAGCGCAGCGGGTGGCTTGACGAACCGGCTCGCGGCTTCCGCACGCCGAAAAATAGCCCTCGCTTTATCTGTCCACACTGCGTCGCTTTGGAAACGTGACTTATTACAGCTTGCCGACCAACACACCTAAATTTAAATTCCATGGAATTTAAATTTGCTTATAAAGTCTTCTCTGCAACTTTGTTCTCAGTTCAGTTCCTGCCCTCTTGATAACAATACCCTTGATTTACAAAGCCATAAAACCCTGCAAACTTATAATTTCATAAGATGTTTACAACATTCACCCATTTTCAATCAAAATTCCCCTGCGGAAATGTCATGTGAGGACACGTTAAAGGCGCCAAACTGTGAATGTTTACAATACAACTCGCTTCGTGTGCAAAACTCCCCAATGCATCAGCCATCCAAAGTGTACCATCCACATAACAGCAGGGTCCAGCCTTAATCTATCATTATACATTATACACACAACATAAAAAATATACAACACTAAAATAAAAAAACAATGGTTCACAGTACTTATGATAGTGTCATAAGCACTCACTATAGATTAACAATGGAATGTCTTTAAGCGTTACAGGTCCACCAAAAATAAGAAACTATGGACATTTTTACGTGAGGTTGTCCCTCCACAACTCTTCCTCTACACAGCTGAAGTGTTTCATTACCTATTGTTCTTAACCTATAATATATGCATGTTATACAATTCCAAAATATCAATTGAGAACATGGTGCTCTGAGGAATCGTTATGAACTTAAAATTTCAAAAACACTAATCTCCCATACAGAATAAAAGATAATCCTCAATAATTCACATACACCTTCACACATAATACAATTACAGATGAAAATTCGTGGCAATATCAATCAGTGCCACCCAGTAATCACATAATGATCCAATTTCTTAGAACATAATTACATCAGACTATAGGGGGGAATAGTACTAGTCACTGCCTTCTAATATATACAAAGCGCAACATAACAAAGCTCATGCTACAAAACCAATTACTCTAACGACAGATTATCACAACATTTGTACACATAAATCGAATCTAAGAGCATTTACTAACACGACTCATCTATTTACAATACAACAGTATTAAAGACAAAACTTCAAACACGCATTAATAGGCGAAGGTAGTTGCCTCTTCACAAACAAATAGTCATCTCACCCCGTCCATTCACCCAGAACAAAGTCAAGGACACACACCTGCCGGGCTCTAACTCCGCTCAAAACACAAGGGGATTAGTCTACCTGCTGGTTCCCCTATTCCGAGAAGTTCAGAGAGTCAACGCTGACCACACGCTGTCATAGACAACTTCCTACCCAGTCAACATCACCATAACCACAGCAAAACCCATGCTCTGCGGTGGATCACCATTGAAAATCCATTGTACATGAACTTCTTACTTATATTGACAACTCGATTAAAGTCAAGACGAATAATCTGGATTATTGTCGCTTAAAAACTACCACAACGTCGCCATACCATCTTCGCGGCAGCATTATCACTTCGCCATCACCACTATGCTCTACATCCATCGCATCAAGCTGGAAGAAAATCACCAACAGCCTCCACATCTATGAATGATGGTATTGCCTTAGGCTACGAGCATTATAGATTCCCACCTCAACATTGCCGTCTACAAGTAAATACGCATTTCTGCCTACAGATTTTTTTATACAGAATGGCCCTTTGAAAAGGTGGAAGAATTTGGCAATTTTTTTCCTAAAAGCATCTGATTGAGGTGCACAACGCACCAATACCAGATCACCGGCATTGAAGACATAGGCTTCTCTACCCGTCTCCCTCTCCTGCCGCTTACTCGCCTTCTCCATCAGAAATTCCTTCGCTTGCGCCAACCTCTCACTTGGTTCAGTGCTCACCACAGGTTCTGGGCAACCCACTAGTTGGTCGACTAGCGTGTCCGCGGGAGTACCGAAATGGAGTTCCGCCGGCTTGTGCCCAGTGCTGCAATGAATACTGAGATTAAAGAAACCTTCTATTCTGGATAAATGCTTCACCCAGCCGGCGTGATTCTCGCCGACTAACATCCGGAAATATGCTCCCAGCTGACGATTATACCTCTCTACAATGTTGCTCTGAGGGTTTCTGATAGAGCCGAATATAGCTTTTATTCCTGCCCTTGACAGGGCATTCCGCCATCTCTTGCTCGTGAAAATCGTTGCGTGATCACTGAGTAAGCGCTTCGGACGGCCACACTCCGGCACGTACTTGTCCAGAATGATCCGGAGGCATTGCCTCGTCGTCGTGGTGTTAGTAGCATACAAGCGGACCAGCTTGGTAAATGCGTCGACAACCACTAAGATGTATTGTTGGCCAAATCTGCCCCGCGGAAGCGGGCCAAAAAAATCCAGGCACACCAACTCATTTGGTGCACTCGGGGTTATTGGACTGAGCTCTCCTATGTAACATCTGTTCGGATGTTTGACCCGTTGGCACAGATCGCATTCGCGAATCGTCTTCGCTACAGACATTTTTAAAGCGGTCACATACCACTCTCGACGTAACATTTTAATCGTCCTTTCTGTGCCTTGATGCCCGAAGTGCTCGTGGTACATCTGGACCACCTCTCCTGTCATTGTCCGTGGCAGCCACGCGAGCCAGTTCTCCATGGCTTGGTCCAGCCTGAAACACACACCCTCATGAATTTTGCACATCAGGGCTACGCTTCGGATCTGCTGATCTACTCCGTTTTTTTCGTCCTCGATGAACTGCCTTACTTTCCTTATTTCTTCGTCCTTGCATTGTTCACGGATCAATTTACTTCGGAACTGGCCGGGGTCGACGCCAGCGATCACTCTCGCAGCGGCGATCATAATCTCATGTCCCCTTGCCGCATGGCCTATTGAGGGAATAAGATCCTTAGGATAACGGCTTAACCAGTCCGCCATCTTGTTATCCACCCCCTTGCAGTACGACACTTCTATATCGTACTCCTGTAATAGGAGTGCCCATCGAGTTACCCGACTCGAAGTGAACTTCGACTTCATTAGGAACGTTAACGCCTGGTGATCCGTCCTCAGAAACGTTTTGCTACCGACCAGGTACGGCCTGAACTTTGTTACTGCAAACACCAAAGCAAGCATTTCCACCTCGGTGGTAAGGTACTTCCGTTCCGGCCCTCGCATGCCCGGCTAGCTCAGTCGGTAGAGCATGAGACTCTTAATCTCAGGGTCGTGGGTTCGAGCCCCACGTTGGGCGGCATATGTAGTAGTCTCTTTAGGTGGAGGTGGCTCTACCTTTTAGACACCCTGTATGGCGTCAGCAATTGAAACTTTTCTATCTTTCTCTATCAATATATCAATATTAAGCCTCGCACATGACATGCCTCAGGGGTTACAAGAATATGAAAGATGGGTAACAAAAGACATGAATTTATTATACAAATTAAAAGACATCCAACTTTGACATGTGAAATTTGAATATTTTAAACAAGTATCCAGCTAATCAGGGTAGCTTCTCAGGGGTATTTTCCGGGCTCTTGATATGTTGCACTAAGTCTCACTTTTATAGGCACATACCGTGTCCGCGCACTGTTCACTGCCGGCGACGGGAAATGAACCTCGGGCCCACGGAGGATGGCGGTGGTCTCGCAGTCCCTCCTCTCACCACGACATACAGTCCAGAAGTGTCTCGTCTCCACTCCACCTCCGAGCAGCATTCCATGTAACAGCATACAAGAACATCCGAGTGGCGGGTCACTATTGTCTGTAGGTTGGCTGTCCCTGTTGTTATTCGCAACAGCGCAGCGGGTGGCTTTACGAACCGGCTCGCGGCTTCCGCACGCCGAAAAATAGCCCTCGCTTTATCTGTCCACACTGCGTCGCTTTGGAAACGTGACTTATTACAAGTTGTTAACTTACTAAAACAACGATCAGAGAGTATAACAAAAATATCTACATCAAACCAATATAAATAAACAAATAGCAGATTATATTTTTAATATGTTGATTTAAACCAACCTACTTCCGGCAATAATTTCTTCGCATTTGATTGACAAATTAAATTTTTTATTAAATAGCGCGCATTACCTCGATATGGTAGTGAATTGGTAGGAAGTTGTAAGTTCGGCAACGAAGGTTGGGATCCTGACGTCAGCGTTACGGACGCATTGACAAAGTTACAAGCTTAGCCGTTTATATAGTACTGATGGTGATTCGGTATTGTTACCTTAAACTGCAAACTAGTTTTTCTGATAACGTGACAAAAGAAATGTTGTGGTTTCTAGGCAAGAAGTACATCATTATTTTCAAAGACTTTTAAGTATCCTGAGAAGAGGAAAGCAAATTTTATCAGAATACTCTCAGAAAAAAAAAAAAAAACATTATTTTAAAAATTATCATATGGTGTAATTCTGCTTCCCAGTTTCCCTGATACATCCAGTCCAGAAAATGTTTTTGAGCAGCCCTTTCCCTCCTAGTGAAACTAGCATTACAAGCATTACACTTGTTTCGGCGAAATTCTAGGAACCTTTTGTGTCGTAGTCCTCAGCTGGAATTTGCTGTTAACTTAAATGGGTAACTGAACCTACGTACAATCAAGTTCCAAAAATCATGGGATCGGAAGATACAAAAATCTAGATAGCGTTAGCAACACGGATGAAATGTATTAATGTGCCTTTCAGTGTCGGAACATTTATTAGTTTTACTCTCGTGATTCGTATGAAAAATATTCTGTTGTGATTATGGCTCCAAGACAAGAATTGACAGATTTTGAAAGCGGTTCGGTAGTTGGTGTCAGCTATAAAAGATTAGCTCATCCATCTTTACTATCTCACCAAACTTTGAAGTGTTCCGTCTTACAAAAAAAGTAACTTCTTCATCCCAAAGTCTTGAGAATAAAATTTATTACTATCTTGAATTATTTAATCATCAGAATTCATAATCAAATAAATTGCCGTATTATTAGACTGGGTATGATATAGTAAAAACAGGGATCATAATCTGATGCTAATATTTGCTTATAAGATAAACCGTTTCATTTTACAATAGCAACCAGTCGTCAGTTTTCTTTAAAAGGAATTTACAACATAATTCTCTTATCGTAATGTTTGTCAAGAGAGTAAGATTTATAAACATAGCATTTACTAGGGCGAACGACGATGGAAAATTTTCTGTTTCAGAATTCATCGTTCCTGTTTTAGCGGAGTCTTTTTGTCCTGGCGTGCTCATCCGCTCTGCAGGATGATCCATTGCAGTTTACCTGCAGACAGGCAATACGAGAATGTCGTTGTCACCCACAAAAACTCTGTAGCTCCTACATTTTTGGTAATTCTGCCAATCTCACAATTACGCGGGTGATTATAGTTCATAGATTCGCTCCACACATGAAACGTACAATAGCGCCCCTTGTACAGTTTACTCCTCTTAACACTTTTAACAAACTCTGTGGTTCATTGAGTCCCACTCTGGCAACTTTTCATGCGTCTAATTTTCTGTAAATCCTCCACGGGCCGTATTTCCCTTCAGCTACTTTTTCTACTAACAGTAAATCGTCTTTTAAATACGATTTTCTGGAATTTCGCCACTGCTTCCAACATTATACTTTTACTAGCGGTTCGTGAATTATTTGTTCGGCGTGGCCGCAACGGCGCGGCGGCTCAACGGTCCCGTACTGACTAATTAAGGCTGTTTTTTGAACCCCCACCAATTTAAAAGAAAATGTAATCAGTGGAAATGTGGAAATTAATATGGGTTTCATATTTTTTAATATTTTGTTTCTTAGTACAAAATCATATTTTGATGTAACAGGATTTGTACACTGTATCCAAATATAATAGTCACTTAATATAAATTAACATGAAATGTCACCTTTCTACGGTTTAAATTCCTTCATCTTAAATAACAAATAATTGTAAATGATTCAAGCTAAGGCCCCTTGTACGAAATTCAGGCGCAGAGACGCTCAGCCGTCTCACCAGGTTGGAGAGCGAAGCAAGTTAAGCGCTGTTAAGAGGCTCGAGTGCAGGGTGCGCGTTGTTGGAATCGCCCGGGGGTTGGCAAAGCTGAGTGGTCCGGTGGCGGGCGAAAAAGGGTGAGACGGGGCAGCTGAAGCGGAGCGACGCTCGGATGTGAATTCAGGGTAATGAGCGCCGCATGCCGGCCAACCGCCCTCAAAGCAGATTACAAAGCCGGCGGATAACGCGTCCACCCTTTGAAGTGAATCCGCCGACCACCGCCGCTGCCCTTTGTTTACGCCGTAATGAAGCATTCTCTCGGGCTGGAGCACATTCCTAATTCCCCGCCACGTGTCGCACTCTCCCGCGACGCACGTCTCCCGGAGTCCTCAAGGCTCGCCGAGATTCCGAACACGCATTACGACACTCCATTGTTCTCTCACAATACACACTCGGCACGGCCACACCTACGATTCGAGCCGATGTCAGCATTCTAAGCGAGTTCAGATTATACATACAGAGATAGTACAGTAAGACACTGACTGGATACCAATAAGTTCTTAGTTACAATCCCGGTTTCAATAGGAAATTTTATAGACTTGTGCTTTATGTTCCGCAATTCCACTCAATTGGTTCAAATACAATTTCACAATGATGGTGACGGCTATCTACCATGCCTAACATACACACTATCATGCATAATCAAATGTAACATATATTAAGTCAAGTGTCAAAAAAATGTATACAAAAACCGATTTTCTGGTACAATATGTTTATCACAACGCCATGTAGTCAACACTTCTGAATTTGTCTTAATTATATAGCGATACTAGCTGATACCTGAGACTTCGTACGCGTGGTTTAAGAATTTCTTTGCCAGAAATGTATATAGAAAATTGTTGGTAGCGAAGGATTGGTCCCAAACAACGCCGATCCGGCATAATATAACCGGAAAGCCATTACTATATCATTCTACCATCGAACATGTCTCTTGAAGAAAATCAATTTCCAACATATTTAAAAACAGAAAAACAAAGGAATGTGCGGTTATGTGAGGGGAGGGGGGGATGTGGTAACTAAGGGCAGCTTTATTTCAACTTGGACTTTTCTTCAGCATGAGCATCCGATTCTTGGGTTCTAATAACTTTAGCTGCTCGTGCTCTGCTAGAGCTACAACTTAGGCCAGTTTACGCCCGCAAGGCATGTCAAAAATAAGGCAAAATAAATTGGTGCCAGAAACATTTAAGCAGACACAAAGTAATAGGACAAAGAAAATCGACATCTATACTAAATAATACGTTTTTTATCTAAACGAAATTTACTAACAAATTATACATTAACACAATGCGCGAGTAACATAGCTTGAGCAATGGACGTAACATTACAGATTAACACACACATCCGGCTCTCTGACGCCATTCGATAAGTTCTCAAAATTTGGGGACTACAACTGTTAATCACACAAAAAAAAAAAAAAAAAAAAAAAAAAAAAAAATGTCCTGTCCCCTCCCTACAGATTTTCTCGTAAAATCCCGTCAATATCGGTATAGGCATTTAGTTGTCAAAACGTAACATAAGACAGAGACTTACTTCTGCATTTATAGTATTACTACTCCAGTTCACACACACGAATCACCCCTGATGGTTCAATATAACGTAAAAAAGTGTACACCTACAACACTGCAAGACTACCTACGATTTGCCTCGCATTACAACCCTAATTTTGTGATATCTACAGTTTAACATACAATCCGATTTACCGACGGCCCAGGCGTGACTCTTACGATCAAAACAATTATTAAATATCTTAGCCTTCACGGAGATTTGAACCGGAGACCACAATCCAAACACCAGTAAGCAAGCGCTTTAACTGCTGAGCTATCTGACCGCCATTTCGTAGGGCATATCAGAAACCCAGACATCCAACGCGTCTGTCTATCGCCATTCAGTGAATTGTGAGACAATATGTATTATTTTACAGATAATTTTTCAACCAAATGTAGACTCTCACGATAAAAAACATTTTTTTAAATCTTATCCTCCACGGAGATTGAACCGGAGACCATGACCTAAACATTAGTAAGCAAGCGCTTTAACCACTGAGCTGCCTGACAGCTACACGGAAAAAACAGTATAGAGACGTCCATATCCAACGCGTCTATCTATCGCCGTTCAGTAATATTTCGAAATTATGAGACAACATGTATTATTTATACAGATAATTTTTCAACCAAATGAAGAAAATATTTTTCTCCTTGTTTCAAAGGATAAGTGTGCAAATTTTCATCGAGATCGCATGAAAACTGTGGATTTGTATGAAGAACAAACAAACCAAGCAACCAACTAACAAACATACATACATTCATTTTTAAATATATAGATTATGATTACAATTAAAAGAATACCGTTTTCATAGTGCTTTCCATTCATGACCAATGATTGTGCATGATTTTTTTTAAAAAAATTGTTATTAGATCACAGGAAATGTATGTAAGCACGAAGCTTCACCTCCACTTTTCTGAACGATATTCACCATATAGCACATGGAGAGACATTTTGAAAATGCATGCGATCCATTAACTACATCGGGTAATCTTATTTTTTTTTTTATTAGACCTGTTCTTGTTTATGTTCTATTCTTTAATTATTGATGGAAGATTTCTAAACTTTGACAGTCTCATATTACAGCAAAATATTAAATACTGAAATCAAAGTTACATTTGAAATACAATTTTGATACCAAAAATACATATCATTCTAATACAAAATTATTATGTCAATTATTCTTTTCTACATCAGAATTATTTATTCTTCAGTATTCGTACATATTGGTAGATACTCTTCACTGCAATACTTCACATAAAAGTCTCCGCTTCATATCCTTACCATAGAGGGAGATTTGTGTAGATACAAAAATATTTTATCATCTAATACTGAGTGGCTTTTACTTGATTCCAGGCTAGCCAACTCAGTACCACGAATATATTTTAATAATGATATAGATCTTGGACACACTAATTTTCTATAGCCTCGAAAATAACCAGTGATGCAGCATCAGATCGCATACGCCTGAAACACATTTATTGAACACCAAGCTAGTGAAATAAATGCCATGTATACAATATCGGAGGTTGGCTTATTCCTTGAAACATATTAATTTTAAATCGGACTATCATACCATGAACAAATGTGACTTGGCTTTACAGTTAAGCATGAAACTGAATTAACCTTCCGGCGCTTACGAATTCAATTTCCGTCGAGAGTTCGTAGGTTATTATAGTTGAAGTTAACTTCACGATCTCGCCTATGAAAACTAACGCTGTATCTCTCCAGTTTGTAACCGAGTTTCCGTTATGCAACACCTAACCAGAATACGAAATTGAAAGTGATTTCCTCCCAGAGCAGCCGTTCCCTTTAACATCGCACGCAGGCATGTGACCGTTCAGGTGTTATTATTTTCTCGCAAGGCCTTATTCGAATATTAATTCTGTAACATCCGTGTGTATCACTCAAGCTCAAGTAATAAATATTTGTATTCCTCCATCTGTCGTTCATCACTCTCTCTCTTTACTGCTTAGTGTTTACTTCACACTCTCGTCCTCAGTTTCTTTCTCTCTCGATATTAGTATCTCAGTTTAACAACCTCTTTTTTCTAAAATGCAGTTTTACATGTACTGACTAATGCTATATATTCTGTTCAGCCAGTAGACACTCCCCAAACTGCTTTCCAAACTTCAAATTTCCTAACCTGAACTCTCGATACTACATGACTTCTTATGAACAATTTCAACGATTTTGCTCAGGATCTCAAGAGACAATGTTTAACGTATCTGCATAGGGGCTAACATTTTGGTTTGGCCATGAAAAAAGATACGTTGTGGTACCAGGCATCCGACGTGACCACAGTGGAATTACAGTTTAGCGAGAAAGGGTCTGCCTCAAGATGTCCTACTCTTAGCATGTCATTCTCATAATTTACTATTACACATTTTCCCTTTTTTCTACTCTTTTTCGTAACCTAATCTAGCTTCCGTATATTGCTAATTTTACTAATTACTATGCACTAAATATTAATCTTTATTTAAAAATTAGGAGCACAATGTTCTTAATCTTGTTTGTATATAAAAATACAGCCTCCGCATGTTTTATCGCAAAACTTGAGAACTAGTCGGTAAATGGACTTGAAATTTTGGGTGAAGACCTCCACTTCTCCCCTTTTGCAGCCCATAAATTTTATACAAACCCACATCATTTATCCCATTACCATGGAACTTTAGTCACGATTACTTTAAAACAAACAGAAAATACTGCCTCCATTTTGTATGCAAATGCCCATCCCCACTTCTCTTTACCCCCATCCATGTTAATTTTTCAATATTATTTGTAGTAACCCACAGTTTTTACCAGATTTTGATTGAACACGGCACTTATATACTTTAAAACAAAAAGAAACTTTCTACCGAGAGTGGTGGGTGAGCGGTTAGCCCTCTGGCCTCGCTTTCGGGAGAACGGCGGTTCAAATCCCCGCCCGGGCATCCAGATTTGGGTTTTCCATGGTTTCCCCAAATCACTCCAGGCGAATGTCTGGATGCTTCCATCAAAAGGCCATGACCGAAATCGTTCCTGTTCCTTGTCCCCACTCCCATCTCGTCTCAATGACCTCGACGTCGACGAGGCGTCCAGACGCAAGTAAAAGAAAAATACTTCTGTGTAGAAAAAACCCCACCTCCATCTTCTTACGCAGTTTAATTTTTGCAAATGTTCTTCATACAAAACTAGAGGTTTTATCTGATTTTGATACATGTATATTAAAGCAAGAAGAAAAATATTGCATAAAATAGGTTCTGAAAAACCCATCCACTCTACCATGTCTCCCTATTAAAAAAAAATTACATTTAAAGTCTGAGTTTTTTGCAAATATCTCAAAAAACAGTAAAGAAATCGGTCAAAGTGATAGCAATATTCTGAGAGCCCACAGTATATCCTGTCAAACAGCGTTACCGATTCCGATCGGACAATTGCTGACCAACAAACTGAACTTGAAATTTAAAAATTGTTTAAAAATTTTTTTATGCTGACATACATATCTACAGTTTTTATTCGTTCTCGAAGGCATTAGGTGCACGTTTCCTTTAAAATAAGTAAAAAACTATGTTTACGTTTGTTACACAAAACTGCACCACTTTCACCTTTCACCTATCTTAAAACAAATTTACAGTGTGATTTCTC
>CM061921.1:314441949-314465949 GCA_031002005.1 Vandiemenella viatica | reverse complement strand
AATGTATCAAAGCAATAACTTGCGCATTTTCGCCGCTGTCGAGAAAAGTTTGATTGGAATATTTCGTTGCGTTCAAATGCTTTCTGCGTTATAGATACTTAAAAGAGATTGTGGCGCAGCGAGCAAACTCTCTACCCCATAAGTCCGTCGGATCGAATCTCGCTGCTAGAAACATTTTTTTATTTCTTCAAATGTGTAAACAGATAATTCCCGGCAAACAGTTTCGACAATTATGCACATAATAAGTTTTCTTAAACCCTTTTGTTGTGAAAAAACCGACGACTTCTCGTTTCGACTCTCCCGTCCCCTGGTTAACTGTAACGGTCGAGTAACGATATTTGTATTTCATATCTGCCACAGCAAATATTTCTGTTTTTGAAATATAACTTTGTTTGCGAACAACATAATGAAGTTCCAAAGCGTCGCTTCTTTCATAACAAACGGCATTTAAAAAATGCATAAATGTTGAAACTGGTTGCCGGGAATTATCTGTATACACATTTGAATAAATGAAAATGTTGCCAGCAGCGAGTTGTTTGGATCCGGTGACAAGGGACTAATAAGGGAGCGTGCACAAACTACGTGGCTCGGTCCAGGGGGGGGGGGCTGGCTGGAAGGCTACGCTGTGCTACGTTGAGGGAACGAGGGTTCCGAGCCAGGCCACGTAGCTTTCCTTTCATAACATTTTTCACAGTTAAAATGAGGAACAGAACTCACAACAGCATGTGAATATTTATTTCCCTCAGTTAATTATCAATCGCTTGACAAGAGAAAACAGTATAAAATGTCTTCTGGAATCAAAAGATAAAAAAGCAACGTGCTACGTGGGGGGGGGGAGGGGGTTAGAGGCAACCGCCACGTAGGGCTACGTGGGGGGGAGGGGGGTTTACAGGAGGCCAAAATGGAGCTACGTGGTTTATGCACGCTCCCTAAGGCAGAGAGCTTGCTCGCTGTGCAACGCGCCCATTAAAATTACTGTAACGCATTTGAACGCAACGGAATGTTTTAATGCCGATTTTCTCAACAATGGCGAAACAGCACATGTTACTGCTTTGCCACATTACAACTCTGCCCATGAACTTTGATTACACACAGTATGAATCTCTTCTCTCTTAATTCCACTATCACGTCTTCCACGTGATGTTGAGCATTTAGCTTGTGTTGCAGGTACCTGGGTGTGGTGGGCGTGTCGATGGCGCCTCCTCCGCCGCCGCAGGCGCAGGCGGAGCAGGTGCAGGCGGACGGCCCGCTGCTGCAGCAGCAGGCGGCCCGTGCCATGTGCGCCGCGCTGCCTGGCCTGGTCCAGCAGCAGGTGGCGGAGTGCGTGGACAAGCCTGGCGCGATACACTCCGTGTCGGACGGCGCCCGCCGCGGCATCCAGGAGTGCCAGTACCAGTTCCGCAACGAGCGCTGGAACTGCACCACCAAGAACGACGAGCACAGCGTCTTCGGCAACATCCTCAAGAGAGGTACCGTGCTCATTACATTAGCCACTGGAGCGAAACGGGCGAAAATGGTCAAGCCGTTCTTGCACAAAAGTGAAAGACATCACCAAAGAAACATTCTTAGTTACTTATTTAACAGAGCTTCCATTCTTCAATTTGTATTGGGTTCCCTATTGACGTTCAAATCAATATTTAAACAGTTCAGTGAGACTTCTATTTCTGATGCTTCGTTATTAAGTTAAGGGGCGTCCATTAATTGCGTAGACTCAAAATAGGGGGAGGGGTCCGGCAAAATCTCATTTAAGGGGAGGAGAGACTCGATAAAAAACTCGCGTCAACTTTTAATTTCAGATTGCAGCCCATTAAAGGGAAGTAGAGCTAAAGAAAGGTCTTCAGAATTACGAAGTTCATCTTACGTTAGGGGGAGGCGGATACTACTAGATCTCACCAAATCTGATGAAAGGGAATGGGGGGTCCAAATTTAATAAAATAACACCTAACGCAATTAATGGACGCCAACTTAAGAGGATTACCCGTCAGCATCATTGTGAATAAACTATATGAGATCTTTTTCTCTGTCTCTTTTGATACCGCGTTCTTATCAAGTTATCAAAATCGTATAAATTTCAAAGTTAATTAACTTTGTCTGATGAAGTTGCTGCATTGTTCTGAATTTTTCCTACTTGTTTCGTTAATCTTATGCACAGCGTTGCTTTGGAAGTATAAATAGATCTCGTTTCCACGTTAAATCTGGAATGTGCTTATGTCGTTGTCTCAAAAACCGGGGTAGAAATCACTATACTCTCATTTAAGAGATAGCACTAGACCTTCTTTCGTCATTCAGTCGTAGGTCTTAGAAATGAAACTATTAAATATTCACTTCTACTATTGAGGTACAATGTTTGTTTCTGTTTTTACTGCAACTTTATCCCAGTATTTACATATTTAAGTTTTAATTCTAGATGGATGGCAAACATCAGTTCTAATATACGTTCTCTTGCACTGTTTCTAATATATGTGTATTGCCTTAACCAAATCAACTTCTCTCATTTTCTTATCTTAAACATCGATAGCTGTAAACACGTGCTTTCCAGTTTTGATTTTCCATTCCCACGAGATTTTAGTAAGGCGAAGGCTCTCAAATATGTATCAGTAAATCAAATTTTTAGGCGGGGAGGATGTGAGATTCTTTCAAACGGTGACGAATCTTCAATTCTGCATACATAATTATTTTTCTATGTTGTTAACGCCACCCACCCAGTTCCCTAAGGTCGATGCGACAGCCAGCGTGGTGGGTGAGCGGTGACGCTCTGGCCTCGCATTCGGGAGGCCGCGGGTTCGAATCCCCGTCCGGCCATCCAGATTTAAGTTTGCCTTGGTTTCCCAAAATCACTCCAGGTGATTGACGGGATGATTCCTTCAAAATGCCATGGCCGAATTCCTTTCCTAGCATCGCACCCCCCCCCCCCCGTCCTTTACCGTCGACATTAGCAAAAATAAAAGTCATTGGGGCTCCTTAGTGCTGCCCAGCGAGGCCCGATGGCGGTGGCGTGCAGATTGTGTTTTGGTGTCCTGGAATAAACCATACACCTCTGTGTTGTACGATACTGTTGACAGCGATTCTCCCGTAGGACGTGAATATAAAACACGGTATAGCACGCCAGAATGGGCCGACAGCGGGCTTCAGTCTTTCATGCAAAACACTAACAACACCAAACTTAAAATAACACTTAAGAACATTTTAACACTGTGGAAGACATTTTCCCGGGACGAGGTAACACCCTCCATTGCACACACTTTGAACTAGTCTATTACAACTGTCGACAGTAATGTTAAGTCTGTTTACTGACCGAGCGTGGTGGTGTAACGGCTAGCGTTCTGGCCTCGCATTCGGGAGGATGGCGGTTCGAATCCGCATCCGGGCATCCAGATTTGGGTTTTCCATGGTTTCCCAAATCACTCTAGGCAAATGCCAAGATGCTTCCTTCAAAAGGCCATGGCCAAATTCCTTCCCATTCCTTGCCCCCCTTCCTTTCCCGTCTCTAAAAGACCTCGCTGTTAGAGAGACGTTTAGCAGATAAAAAAAAAAAAATGTTTACTGGCCCGCTTTAGATTTCTTCTTCACTCTCGTGATATTCGTTGGCTCTAATTATTTTCAATCCATTCCACAGTTATATGTGTCGTGTCTTTAGTTCTGAAGAAGGTAGTGTAATATTATTTAGTGCGGTTTGAAAACAGACCTATTTGTCTCTTCTTTATGTTCATACTGCAGTGAGTAGTTGTTATTAATTAATTAAACTGTATTGTCACCGCTGACGTGATATTACGTGAAAATTAAATCAGAACAACGAGGAGCAATTTATAACTGAAAAAAGTAAATTAATAGGGACACTAAATATTATATTTATTGAAATTCTTTCTGTGGAAAGAAATTTAATTTTATACGGCAACTGAATAAAACAATTTAAGAGTTGAAATGACGATTATAGAGCATTAACTGTTTTGTTAGTTTTAATTGTCCCAGGCTATTTGCATCAGTCGTACGATCTTCTTTCTCGAAGTCTTCTAATAGGTGGGAGAGCACACGTGTGCTTCTGAGGTTTTGGAGGTTACCATTTGATGTTTTCAGCTGTGTCAGCGCGCGGTACAAACTCTTCCAACGGTGATATCTACGACTCCGGGTCACATAGACGGTGGAGAGTGGCGAAATACACACATTCCAATCGAATCTAGAAACGAGGAATGAATGCTATCCAACACAGCTCTAAATTCAAGAAAACTCGTTTCGTCTCCCTTTGGCCGCATTTGTATTTTCACAGCTTACCAAAAATTATGTATTTACCTTGTGTGCGGCTTTGTGACCTTCCCTTGTTTTATGAACCTTGGGGCCCAGCCGTCATTCTGAAGGCGCCTTCCTTTATTAACAGTGGCTCCCAGCCACCAGTTTTTTTCTCCTATCTTATCAGGGAGTAACCGCCGGCAATTATATATCCTTTACGACGTACAATTAACGCATGACAAATTAAAAGTCAACATCAACCTCGCCAATAGTTCTCTCCCCAAGTATTGATAACCATAACATTTATAGCTTCCATTTTCTGTATTTATGAAGAGGTAACATATATGTGTAACAATACTAGACACTTTTAATTTTTAAGTCCTATATTTTGTTAATTAAATTTCTAAACTATTTCAAAATAGCTTTAGTAAAATTATGCTTATTTTGAAAAGTACGGAAATACATCGAATTAAGCGATAATAACAGACGTTCTGCAAAGAAGAGTGAATTATGATACATATGAATATACTTTTAGAACACAAATAATGATTACAATAATTCAGCATATTATATTATATGAATTTAAAGACCTATATTGAGAAAATATAAAACAATATTCGTAATAATAATAATTCCGTGTGGTCGTAATGACCTGATGACAGGGTTTCTATTGACTGCACTTTCCGCCCCTGTCGTAGCCACCTTAACCTAACTCGGTAGTCCTGACGGGTACCGGGGACCTACAGTTTAAAGTGGAATCCGAAACCCCGCAAGTGTTCTGGCGTACTTCAGATTAAACAGCAAGCTGTGCCAGAGGTAAAGGTCGGATTAAGTCCTCGGAGAAACAGATATTCGAACCGGCGACCTTTCGATCCCCAGTCAGACACCTTAACCACTGAGCCACCAGACAAGTCTCAATAATCGTTAGACATCGCGAATTATCAGAAAATAATAGAAATAAAAGAACTGTAGGTATGTTGTTGGTTTTTTAACTGTAGCCCCTACTTATTCCCCAAAACTCTATCTTATTACAACTTACACTTTTGCAGGTAGCGGTGGTTTGATATTTCGAAACTTGTAACGTTTGTAACGTAGACAGTGCTGCGTCATGGTTAAGCTGCTTTCACGCCGGCTTCTCCTAATAAACCCTTTTATGACAACCGGTAGAGTGACATAACTTGAAAGAAAGGCATTCTGTTCACTGTCTGATAATAATGACTTGAAGTTTGGCAACTGATACAGTTTGCATTACTTGAAAGAGAGTGACGAACAGTTATGTGTGGGGTAAATGACATGTTGCCCTGGAGTTATATAAACTGTTCTCCAGATAGTTAAATCACCAGTCTGCAGTTAACTTATGTCTCTCAGCAGTGATAACTACAGAGATCCAATCAGCGAAGGTATGTAACATACTTACAATAATTATCGATAGACGTAGTTATATTGAACAAATATCTCGTTACTAAGCAATGTTTCTTTCTTCCACAGAAGATTTTAATCAAGCGTTGGAGGAATTAAAAATTCTGCAGTTGAATGTAAGTTTATTTATGATTGTCCTATTGCTTTTGTTTTGTGTTAACTTATTTCTTCTTCTTTTTGAGTTTCTCAAAGAACGATTATTGCATGCTATAACATTTTCGGGTTTATTGAAACTAATTTATATTCCAGTGAAGACATAATATTTCTCAGCTCAATACGCACACTGAATCAGGTTGGAGTCCTGGTCCCCACTGCTTATCAGAGGTTACCCGCCGTCTCATCGTGGCAAATGAAAGGACGGTTCCCAACCTCCGCTTCATGAACTACACATTTCACAAACTAACAAAAATACAAACAGTTATACAGACAGGCAACACACACCTTTCCCTCTAAGCTAAGTGCGCCTGGACTAACAAACCCGTTTTGAATTCGGGCAAGATACAAGTACTCCCCCCCCCCCTCCCTCTCATGAGTCACACTGGACACCTGTGTACTACAGGGATCCGGTGGCATGTGATCCTTAGTTGGCTGGATCGGGGGAAAATTTATATATATATGACAATCATTTTCAATAGTGAACTGATGGGGCTTCTTAGAGACAAGAGTACTGATCATCATGAATCTCTAAGCATTCGTAGTCACTAACCCAGAATTTGTCTAGGTAATTGCAGAAAACTGCCTAAAATCTGCGATTTGGACAGCCGTTATACCTCTCCAATCGAATTAAGTGGCTCCACAGCGGCGGGTACAGTTAAGACGTCAACTTGTGCGTATAGGTATGGAAAATAACACAATAATACTTTCGAAAATTTTGATGAAATTTGGATTGTCATATTTCCTTTATTTTCTTAGTTTAACCCATAAATGTTAGGATTTTCCGAGCCTTCTTTAGTGTGTAAAAACGTATTTCTGATTTGTCAAAACTTAATTAATGTCACATTACACAGACACTTATACATAAATATAGTCGGATGTCATTGTAACTTCGTAAACATACATACATACATACACACACGCGGCGGGTGAGTACATAATTAGTGTTACAATTCTCTGTGACAGTAGAACAGCGACCAGAACGCATTAATGTTATTTGCGTATAGTGTTGTTGCCAGGCCTGATAGGGTATATAAGGGGTATAATAACAATGATAATTCCGTGTGGTCGTAATGATCTGGTGACAGGGTTTCTATAGGCTGCGCATTCCAGCCCTGTCGTAGCCACCTTAACCCAGCAAACATACCGGCTATAGCGGACCTACAGTTTAACGTGGAATCCGAACCACGGAAGCGTTCTGGCGTACTTCACATTACACAGGAAGCTGTGCCAGACGTGAAGGTAGGGTTAAGAGCCTATGAAAATTCCCGCTGATACAGGGATTCGAACCGGGAATCCTTCGATCTCTACTCAGAAGCCTTAACCACTGAGCCACCATACCGCTGTAAGGCGTGTGAACAGCATCATCATATGTTCAGTCGTCGATATGGAGGACACAGAAATGCCTGCTTCTCGTGTGACACAGCATTTGACAGAGTTTGAAAGGGCCTCGTTGTGGATCTCCATTTGGCCGGCTGGTCGAATCATGCAATATCTAGATTTGTGTAGCATTCGGAAGTGACTGCATCGTAACCCCTTCATATCTGCGTCTGCCTTCCGAGAACAAGTAATGGACTCTCTGCAACATCCACCACCATTGGTAGGAGACTAACAAGAGCCGGGCTAGGCAATTACCGCCTCATGCGTAGGCTGTCGCTAACACAACAACACAACCGGCTGTGTTTGGAGTGGTGCCGCAATGGACAGCGATGGTGTCGCAATGTATTGAGCGATGAATCCCAGTTGTGCACTACTTCAGATGACCGTCGTCGGCGAGTATGGTGGTGACCTGGGTAGAGGTCCCATTCTTCCAGTGTTTTGGGGAGGCACAGCGGTGTTACTCCTCGCGATGTGACGTGTAGCTATCGGCTTTGACTTCAGATCACGGCTGGTAGTAACTGAGGAAACTCTGAAGGCGCAACGATACGTCACGGATGTCCTGCGTCCTCATGCGGCAGTATGGTGGTGCCATTTTTCAACAGGACAATGCTAGTCCAAACACGGATGGTATCTCTCTGAACTGTTTGCGTGATGCTGCAGTACTCCCGTGGCCATCAAGATCCCCAGATGACGTGTGGGACCAGTTCGGTGTCACTACCAGTATCAGGGACCACTTGCCTCAGGAGAGGATACAACGCGTTAGGACACCTCACCCAACCGAATCGGTGCATGTATTCAGGCAAGAGCGGATGCAACGTCATACTTACAACAGGGTTCATACTGCCAATTTTGCTTGATTTTGTAAGCACTGAAATAACATCACATAACCTCTCAAACCGTGAAGTTTTATTTCGCTTAGTCCTCTCCTTCTGGGTGATCCACTTTTTTTGTCAAGAGGGATCAACGTACTAAAATCTTGAAAATTTTTATTTTTTATGAGACGAAGTTCGGATTTGAATTTATACCATAATATGCATAGTTTTTTCAAAATTTTTATTTAATGACCGTGTTGCACTGAAATCGGTGCAATTTCATCTCCAAAAATACTATTGATTTGCCTTATCCTTTTTTTATTTATACCATCATCGTATTATGATTCCTCTTATCGTAGAGAACAATGTACTAAGGCTTCGCCAATTTTTGGAATTTTTCGTTTTTGAAAAATTATTTTTTCTTAGGTCATAACGTTCACGTATTTCCTGAATGGTCTCTTTCGTTAACCTTTTAGTGCCAGTAATGAACGAGCTGGTGATGAACCAAGACCCTAAACGGAGGATAGACAGATGCAAGTGTTAAAATTTCTATTAGAAACTTATACAATTTTTTCTTATAGCAAAAACATCTAATTACTTTGTTGTGTTACAGATATGGACTGATCTTTGGAGCTGTACGTTCCCGAATGCTTGTTGCGAAAGGAACCTGTGCAACACCATTAATTCCTATTTTGTGCTTTCCAATAGTGAATAGCATAAGGGAAGAAGGAATTCATACGAGTATAGGCATTAGTTCGGAACTCTGTTTCTCTAATCTCCCTCGACATTGCAGACCAAATATGTTGGTAGACAAAGCGTTTCATCACACTCGTAAATCAAAGTGGGTATTTGCCAATAATCCAAACGAAACTACGTCGTCTATCTGCCAGTCAGTCCCAGCCCAATCTGTTTATCAATTCTGTGACGCTTTCGTAAGGGCTGTAGTAGCAATTGACACGAATCGAGCGGCTCTTCTCTGTACTGTCAACCCCTTGTGATACATATCCAGGTCGGCACAACAGTGATCCAAATGTGGACGTACGAATGTTTTGTACGCTATCTCCTTTGTATGAGCGTCGCAATTCTTCAAAATACGTATCAATCGTAGTCGATAATTAGCTTTACCTACAACCGAAATTAAGTGCAGGGCCCTTTATGTGTTGTTTTGTACTGTAACGTCCAAATATTCCAGGAAATCAATCATGTCAATGACTGAACTGTTTACTTTTTACTCTTGAAAAAACGGAATCTTTTCGTTAGGTATGCACATTGCCTTGCACTTATTGCAATTTTTTGTATGTTTCCTTTCATAGCACCATGTCAAAATAATATACAGATAGCGCTGGAATTCTAAGCAATTGTCAGAATTCCTTACTTCCCTATAGATGTTTGCATCATCAGCATAGAATCTCAGCTGCTATTAACGTTGTCTCTGGTATCGTTAGTAAAAAATAATTAAAAAAATGGACCTATTACACTTCCTTTAGAGAATTCCAGACGTAACATGTAGAGCAGAAAAGGCTTCTTTGTCAACAACAACCGACCAGATAGAAAATCTCGTATCCATTACAAAATCTGACCCGATATACCGTACGCTCGAATCTTCTCTAAAAGGCGGTTGTGTGTTACAGAGTCGAAAGGTTTCTGAAAATTCAAAACAATTTTATCAACCTGTGAACATGCAATAATAACTTCCCTTACGTCATGCGAAAATGGGTCCAGTTGTGTTTCACACTACTTGTTCTTCCAAAACCCGAGCTAGTTCGGCATAAACATTTAGTTTTCGTCTAGAAACTTCACAGTGTTCGTGCAAATAGCATGCTCCGATTGTATGTGGTTCAGAGTAACGCGTAATCTTTGACCCCACACGACTCCATCTAGACAGAATTATACCACATTATATTGTAATTGGAAATTCAGTTTCGAAGTAATTCTTTCTAGTGATGTTTCCATGTCTACTAAATTTCCTCCACCTAGCGATTGATACTTTGTCTGATACACTGATCTGAAAAACACACACACATTCTCAAAGCTAAGTCCATTGGAGTGCGCGAGTAGTCAGAATACAAGATTTCTTTTTCTACAGTTTGATTGTCTGCACACAATTGCCCTAACTCTCCTATGTAACGGGGGCTATTGTTTTAAAACCGCTTGTTGCTATCAGCAACAACCACAGTACTCACAGGCAATGTTGCTCGCTGTTTCATGAACCGAATATAGGTAGTGTTAGATGGTTTCGCCGGCTGAATACAGGCGCTCACACATGCAGTAACGAGCTGAAAGTAAAGAATATCACAAAAACACTGTCGACATCCTCAAAGCGAGAAAATAAACTTTTACAGCCATTAATTACGAGAAGACAAACCATTAAAGCCAATAATCAGGGGATTGTACACCTTGTTTGCTTTTAGATGGCGTCAAATGAGGTACTTTTTTCTCGTTGGAGAAGTTTTGATTCTGACTGAAATAATGCAGTGACATCTTCAATGCGAGTAACTTGGGTAGAAAACCTGACTACCACCCTGCTCGGTGAAACTTCACGAAAGAGAGGCAGCATTTACCATCAACAACTGATAGAAATACTATTGGTATACTTCGATAAAGGCCATGGATGATCAAAATGACACCAGCTCAGAGTAACTCCCAGTACACTGAATCAGACTAATTTTGCTACAAAACTTATTCAACATTGTGCTACGGAATCAGACCATCAGTGATTTCCATACAAGTTATGACTGGTTGTGACGTATAATCGCTGACCACGTGATGAGCTGTACGCTGTTTCACTTTTTTGCTACTGTTAAGATAAGGTAACACATGGCTGACAGACAAATTTTTTAAACAATAGTTGCTATTTTTTACTTTCTGTTCCGGCCGCAAAGATTTCGCATGTAATTCTGCGGTTTGGCAAAGCTTGCTGGAATCATTGAAGTTGCGGGCAATAGCTAAATAAAGAAAGAAGCCAGGTAGAAAATGAAGTCTCTAGTACATGTAACGACTAAGTCAAGTATATTGGATCGTTATAACTCCATAATTTCAGAATTTCGTATGAAGTTTTTGTTAAAAAATTTCCAATCTTTTATTATTATTGTTGTTGCTTACTTTTCTTGTTCTATTGACATACAGAATGTCCCCTTTACTGGATACTCGTTCCTTTTGTTGGTGGCGTGGGACTATTCCCATTAAAGAGAATCATATAAATAAGTTTTAGGAATCACAATAAAACAACATAAAACGCTGGATTAATTTTTAAAACATGACAGATGAAATCTGGAATAAATATACTCTAGTATATCTTTCACAAGAAAAGTAAATCATTTGTGTAGCAACAGTAAGTGGGGTGCTAAAAAATAAATGTTAGATTTAAAATTACCAAAATTATGATCCTATGAAATATTTAAAGTAATAAAAGACATTTATAAGCCGTCTCAAGAGATGTATTATGCTCTCAATTGTCTCAATCGCTTACTGCATAAAAAAGATTTTTCTCTACGTTCTTATCTGCTCTGTTCTTGACTTCTTCGCAAAAGTATGAAATATTAATACGAGATGACCAGCGTACTGATTTTTCATAATTCTGTAAACGGCAATAAATCTGGCAATTTTCGGTTTCTTAGATATTCTGGGTGTTCCAACTTGTTCTGTCTCCTTAGGAAATTATGTTTATTGTGTATAATTATCTTTGAAAACAAATTTAATTTTATAATTAAAAGGAAATATAAGACTGCGATCATTACATTTACTAAAAAAATCCTACGTAACTTTGTTTATTCATTGCAAAGCAAATCTAAGGCAGCTCAACAACTGAAAATATACATTTGAAAAAAAAATCCAAATTACAGAATCAATGCTAATCAAACCATGGCTAAGAGTTGGGAGTTTTTTTAAGCTTCTGTAACTGATGGTTCGTTTACTGGGTGGAGGATGTGTCGTTTCCATTGAGATGGATATTGATGACTGCTTGGTACGGGCTCCCTGTTGAGTTGTGTGGGCGACCCATCAACATGTGGTCTGCACTTGACTACATAATCATCGCGAGACCCGTTCGAGGCTCGAGTCTGTCCAGTACCAGGTTAGACGAGGGCTCTCAGGTACCCCGCTCACCGCTGTCAGATCCATTCACGGAGTTATTCTCCCCGCTTTCCCTTCCTGGACCCTTACAAATACACACAAACAATTTCGTCAGCCCCTCAAATATGAAAATAAATTGTACGAGAAGTTATTGAATAAATTAATGGCGAAGATAATAATGAAGAGCGCGAATGGATAATTACTTTGACGTGAAAGAAAAAATGCTACACTCTGCAGATTTGTTTCAGTTTATTAGACATTTGATTTATAAATAGCATACTGACTCCGAGCGTGGTGGATGAGTGGTTAACGCTCTGGCCTCCCATTCGGGAGGACGCGGGTTCGAATCCCCGTCCGGGCATCCAGATTTGGGTTTTCCATGGTTTCCCCAAATCACTCCAGGCGAATACCGGGATGCTTCCTTCAAAAAGTCGTGGCCGAATTCCTTCCAGATCCTTGTTTCTAGTCCATACCGCCTCTAATGAACTCGACGTCGATGAAGGAGAAAGCCATAAGAAAAAGCATAATGACCGGTTTAAATAGTCAATCGTACCTAGAAGACAGCGTCACCATAATCTTGAATGTCCTTGTGGAATTGGTCGGATTAGTTGCACATTATTTTTGGTGCTAACAGTCTTGAGTTGCACTAAGCACAGCACTGGAACAACTTACAATCTCAGAGAGGCCATCATACTGATGGCATTTGTTCGATTCTTCTTCCCCGTATTATTATTATTAATTTTTTAAGTGAAAACTTCTTCAAGCACATTGGGCGATTTTGGGGTGGGTAAAATTTTATGAATTCGCTTCACCGACATGCTAATGTTAACAGTATGATTTTTTAAAATTGATAAAGGTTTTTCGAAGCTTTGCACACATTTAAAAAAAGTTACGGAAATTTAGAAAAGGAGTAACAATGAAAACTATTCTCGGGAGCTACCAGCTTGTATTTATTGGGTGGTATTCTTCGTACAAGCATATTATCGATAAACACAATATAATTTCTACAAAATCGTAATTTTCGACGTGATACTCAGTGAGGAACAGATTAAATTAAAATTCTTGTAAATCGTTGCTTCTTTTATTTATAAATTCTTAATCGTACGCAGCTGATTTGTCCATTTCTGTAAATGCAGGTGCGCTCAAGTAATGGTCAATTACAGAATGAATTTTGATTATATCTATGCTTGAATATATTTAGTTTCTTTTACAAAAGTTCAAAAGCATTTTGTGCGTTTCTACTTTTTGTTTAAATTGCACATATCAAGTCTGGCGCAACAGATTGTTAAATGCATCTTTAATCGGCAAGTAACTTCGCCTGCTTCAACAACAACAAAAAAAATCACAATAAATGAAGTTGCATTCAAGAATCAACAAACGTTCTCGACGATTATATCTTAGTAATACATATATTACGTAAAACTATTGGCCACTCTGAATTATTTTTTATTAAAAAAAAACCCTTTTCTTGACTTTATCATAAACTATTGTGAAAATAAATAAGGAAGTAAATAAAATACATAAGGTCGCATGGTACATATTTAGCAGAATCTTGTGCCGTGGCCCATAACTCAAGCACCTCTGAAGCAATCAACGCAATTTTTCTTGACGTCTTGTCTTTAAGGACATCCTCACGCCACAGCCCCAGAAAATCAAGAAATTTATCATTGCGCTTTCACGTAACGGTTGAATTTGCAATAACTTCTAAACAACAAAATATACACACTTACAAAATATACTATTCGGTTATTAAAAGCATAAAATAAGCGTGATATTGCATCTCTCCGCCCGGGGTGAACTGGAGAACAGTCTGTCTCTCTATGACGTTAAGTGAAGTGTCGTTAACATTTTTTTTTATTGAGTACGATCAATTTAAAGTACAGTAATATCAGTGTTATTATTGAAACAGCTGAATAATCGTGTCTGAATTTGTGAAAATTGTTTGTTTCAACAAAATGTGCTAAATGTGTCGTAAACGCATAGAGCAGATCACGGTGAATCGGTAAAAAAGCTTGTATTCGTTCATTTGTTTTCTTTCATATCACATTCACAACAGGTGGCGAACAACGATTTGCGGCGAGTTTTAATTTATAGTGGCTGAGTAGGTATTCAGCAGAGTCTATTTTAACAGAGTCTTGCTCCATTTATACCTCGAGAAAACTGATCATATTTGTACTTTGATTGTTTGATAAGTTGTTTACATTGTCATGTGTTAGTATAATTTTCATTACGTTGGGTAAAATGAATCCCGAGTTACAGTCGTACTAACCGAAACTACTATTTGAATGAACTATGCTGATATCTATCTTATCTGTTATAACAAAATGTACACTAAAACCAACAAATTAAAAACAAATTGCGTGTAAATTGAATCACAGGTTCCCGAACAAGAAGCAGCGGCATTAGGAACTGTTACACTGACTCTGTATTAATTATTATTTTTTTAGATCGATAAAACAATAATAAATTTATAAGTAAAAGAAAAACGTTTGTGCATATTGGTTGACTGATTCTCTAGTCATAAGCATATTAACGAAAAAAAGAAAAGCAGTGAAATGTTGAACTGTACAATATTAATGTATGCACAGTTTTCCAAAACAACCCTTCATGGCAAAACACTTTTTTTTAAAGATGGCACTAAATAACGCCTAAGTGAATTTATAAATTTCTATTTTAGAAGTCTGCAAATTTTCCGGAGTGGTCTCCTAGGTTTCTGCCTTGTTTGAGCCTTTTGTCCTTTGTACTGTACATCGATGTTATATAACATCAGAATAATGAAAGAAAGGGCGTATGGCATTGTTGGCTGGGAGACCCTTTAGGGTAACTCGCCGCCCTTTTGATAGAGTTGTTATAAAGCGCCTCTGCTGTGGCAACCTTTAACCTAACGCGGTAATCCTACCGGGTACAAGGGACCTACACTTTAACATGGAATCCGAGCCACGGTAGCGATCTGGCATACTTTACTTTACAAAGCAAGCTGTGCCAGAAGTGATTGTTGCGTTAAGGGCCTTTCGCAATCCCCGCCCCTACAGGGACTGGAACCGGTTACCTGTTAATCTCCAGTCAGCCGGGTAACCACTGAGCCACCAAACCGTTGTAAGAATGATACTGAGTGTTCACATCTGTCTGTAAGCTGTGTCATTATGACGTATAGTTTTTGGGAACACGCACCTTTGACCTGGTATGGATCAAATAGTACTCGGGGTAAATAGACAGAAAGAAAAAAATACTGCTTAAAACTCTGTCCTTTGGATTGCACGCACTTCTACAAACAACTTTCCCTTTGTTGGAAGCATTTGATGAATAACCTTTTATGAAAGGAGTGCTGTCGGGATACTGAGTTCGGCCATGGCGTGTACTATCAACGTCACATTCACTTTTTCGAAAATACAAAATTACGGAGATCTGTATGTGGAATGCGGCGGGATATCTTACGATACAGGTGAAGGCTCTATTTTGTTAAGAAAGTGTGAATCAAATTCAGCTTTCTGTGATCCATCGTATCGGGATGGAGGGTATTTCGTAAATGTTTTTGACACTCACTAACTCATACGTTGTGAAAGAGAAATTGAGATTGCGTATACCATAAAAACTTGAATTTGGAGCTTCCAACAAACCTTTACATCTCCAGGTCCTCTGGAGGACTGAACGGTCAGTTTTGAGAAAGTACTTTTTTATGTATTTTGACTACTGCTAGGCGTCTACTCTTCTAAGCCTGGTGGGTGAGACTCTGGCCAGTAAGGTTTCGGTTTCAATGGTTTCCCAAATTCACTCAAGGTGAATACCAAGATGGTTTCTTCAAAAGATAATGACCAATTTCCTTCCCGTTCGTTGCCAACCATCCTCTTGCAGCTATTATGATTTCGATCTCAACGAGATTGTGTGCCTGTTCTTCGTTAGACGATTCAAGTTTTCGCGGATACGTGATTTACCTCTCCTTTGGTAAAAATATGTAATGAATAAATGCAGACCGCTCCTTAGTAAAGTAATTTGTTTACACTAACCTTAATCAGTCTCATCTGATTGTCTCGTAGGAAATAAAAGTTGACTGTTATTATTTATAAACAGTCAAGGGCTTTATGGGTCCCTAGAGTCGGAGTAAGATTGGGGGGTGAGAGATTTTGGCTGTGGTATTTCAAAGGAATCATCCCCAGCATTCACATCGAGTAATTTCGCTTCAGGGGTTTCCAGCCGGGTGGTGTCATAAAAAAATAACGTTTCGACAACGTTCTATGTTGTCTTCAATCTGCTGTTAGAGGAATCCAGAAGCACGCTATCAGTCAGTGGGCGGATGGCTGTCACTGGCGTCGTACAACAGCTGACCAATGGGCTCAAGGCTCTGCAGGAGGGTCGCTCCGTCATTCCGAAAAGCTCTGCTAGTGTTCACTTCGTTACCGCTTAAACTTGCTGCGCTCCTGCTGAGGATTCATAGAGCCGGTTTCGATGCGACATGCCATACCGCTTGACAATTGAAGCGCTTCGAAAGCCCTCGTTTGCTACGTAACATTTCTGAAGAGTGCCTTCTGCGCACAGTGAGGTCAGCTGGAAGATACCTCTGTCATCGATGGTGTTCAAAAGAATAACTGAGAAAAGTGGCATCTCCTGGTTGGTTTCCTGAGATAAGGGTGATAGCCCGTTCTGTGATTGCCTTATCCTATAATTTTTCTTTAATATGATATGGATGCATGTTGAAAGGCAGTCCTCTGATTACCGTCCTCAATGTTTTTTTCAGGAACTGAGGCAAATGATGCATAGAATGGTATTGCCTGTTGCGAAATATATGATGCCACCTCCGTATAGTAATTGGCCGCACTTACCTACACATTGTACAATTCATGGTCAGCAGGCTTTATGGAGAAGGTGTCCTTACAGAGATTCCTGAGTACAATGAATATGATTGGAGCCGGTTTTGGTTCACTTGTTGAATTTACAGCGTCATCCTCGACTGCCAAGTGGTTGAATTGGTTTTTGATAGCAGGAATAACTTCATCACATGCGGCAAAAGAAATTTGTGCTGCTGTAACAGTTCAGGGTGATTAATATAACCATCCAAGACAACTATGTCCTTAATTTGTTAATGTGGCTTCTTATTTTTCGCCATCTTGAATGATACCGGGAATACCCGCCCCTCGATATTCAGGGCGTCTCTGGTTGAATCTGCCGTTCTTTGCCTCTTGGTCTGTGAAGTCATCGGCCATAGGAGACATCACGTATTCTTCGTAATTTGAAGCCATTTGTACGTCCTATTCATTTTCAAGGACTCAAGGAAACTTAAATCTGGAGGGTGTACTCTTTTGGCCCCTTGTTATCACCGCAAGGTTATCGGAGCCAGAAACAATCTTTACAAGCACGATCGGTGGTTGCTCTCGGTGTGGAGCGTTAGAACCCTGAGCTCGGGGGACACTACCAAGTGAACCTAGTTAGTTTGATGACAATATATTACCAACCACTTCTCTCCAGAAGCAAGCACGAACAGAGCAACGTGGAACGAGGTAGCATATAGAGCCACGACGCCCAATGGCCTACTGGCAAATGACGTCAAGCCCTTCCACCTGCTTGCTGACAGTGTACTTCTCAAATAAAATCATCTCTGGTAGCTAGCCGAGTGAGTCCATCCATAAAACAGAACGTTTCGGCGGTCATAACCTCTACCGCCATTGTTAAGTGACTGTCACTTGACAATGGCAGCCCAGATGACCGCCGAAACGTCGTGTTTTATCGATGGACTCACTCGGCTCGCTACCCGAGTGGATTTTATTCAAATTCTACGCAGAGAAAGCCTCCAGTTTTACACAGTGTACTTCTAGATTTGTCGAACAGCACATACCTTATGAATACTATAGAGAACGGAGTTTGAACGTTGTCATTTTATGACACCATCCGACTCAATACCCCGGGAAGACCACGTTGTAGTGACACGCCGGGAAAACCTTCGATCACACATTCGAGAAATCTAGATGAGCCAATATCAGGTTCGAACATTAACCACGTAATTTGTATTTTCTGTAATCAGACAAATGGTACAGATTTTACAAATGAAGTTTAACGTGGACATCATACAGGCTTGTGTAGCATATATACTCAGTATTGATTTAGTACTTATTTGACTGAGACTAGTGTCCGTATCGGATGGCTAACTTTGGAAATCACTCTACCGGTCTATGCACAAGATAAATAGACTACATAGTTAAAAATGTCAACTCTATTCCAATTAGGCGAGAGCATCTACATTATAATGAGCTTTAAAACTGACAGAACTTTCACTGTAACAGACTAGCCTACTATAAATACATAGATACTATCGTATTACCGTTTAATGCGTTAATATATTGTTAAACATGTGCTTCAGGGGTGACCATAATACCATACTCTAAGACAGGCGCTGCCGAAAAGTTTTTGATCTTTCACTTTTCTACGTTGCAAAGAAAGGAAGCTACGATGAGTTTAAGTTTTATAGGTTCGCATTGAAGAAAACACTAACGTATTATAGATGGAACTATTTATCATTTATTATCTTAATAATTTGAGTTACACTGTTTTCTATCGAAGAAAGCAAAAAAAAAAAAAAAAATCGTGCTACAACTTGATGACAGTAATATGTGTACTTTTTAGGGAACTCGCTCTAAACAGGAAATAGCTGTGTGGTCCCATAATTATCAATCTATTACTACTATCAAGTAGTGATCGGATAATTACTACTACAACGTCTTCTAAAATGAGGTTTCTGATACACTTCTTTCCTTGTAATATGTGTTAAAACTTTTCATTCCTTTCAGTTCGTTACTTCAGTGGAAATATCTGAACTGTAATAATTTCCTAAAACTTTCTATCGATACATTTTCTCACGACGTTCTGATAACGTCGATTCCGCACTTTAGTCTTGGTACGGCTCCCGCTCGGTAATAACGTCTATAGGAAATCGAATACCAATTAGCCCACACATCCTCTTATCTCCCTTAATCCCAGTGCTATGAATTCAAAACCTTCTGTAAAGATGTTCTTTAATTGCTTTTCACGGTATTGTTATCTGCTTAAAAGATTAATCGCTTTGAGTGGTTTTAGTTTTTTTAAAAAAGAGCCGTTACAATGAAGTCAGTTTTGTGGTAGAGACTTACGGAAGGAGGTTGGCTGTGAGATCCTTTAATAATTAGCGTTCTAATGAGCTTAACGCACGAGCACTTCCTCATCTTTAAAAGCTTCTTTTATCCTCGGGGGCCAATCAGAAAAGGGTTGGCAAGAACATTTTTAACGCTCTGCACACAGCGACTAGAAGAGAGAGTCCGTTGACCAAACTCTCACTTGGATACTTACCAACCCATGTCTATCCTTTAACACTGAATAAGGTATCCGACTACATGTTTCAACGCATTCTCCAAACGAAATTATTTCTAACAAACCATATTAAGAATCGAAAAACTACTGTAATAGACATTCCGTTATTTTTCCTGCCGAGTTAGGACATAATAATATGTCAGTGGGTGACATTGAACAGTTATTTCTTGCATCAGGCTTGGTGAGTTGGATTATCTTGCCAGTGGTTTCTGTTATAATTTATCCTTTCGGGTAAATGTTCGTATGCTTCCTGCAAGATACCATGGCCGAATATATCGACCCCCTTGCGTCGAATTCATAAATACTTCCACCCAGATTCGTGTCTTGAACTTAATCTTATAGAGAAGAGTAAAAGGTCTGGATTCCTTCCTAATACAGAACAAGTGAGCGTTTGACGTGTAACAAGGAGAAAAGTAAAATATTGGCGTCCTATTTACCAAGGATGTATATTACTTTTAGTTAAATACGCAAATAAATTAACAATTACCCCTCAATCAGTTCGCACTTTTCCAATCCTAACAGAATAAAAGTATGTTTGTACTGAATACTACCGTTCGTTCTGTAACAGCTGCAGTTGCATCGAGAGAGCGGTGGAAATACTGGCCCATGGTCATAAACAAACGGTGCAGCACAGAAAGTCCGGTTTCGTATCTTTTTTTCGCCACCAACCTAGAAAAATGTTCGGTTTATGGGAACAATTCTTTTAAATGTTAAATATTTCCCATCAGTAGTTGCTCTTAGAAATTAAATTACGTTGAAACAAACTGATGAATATAAATGAAACATACACTGTAGGCAAGTCTTTGAAACAAATGTTTCCAATATATTTTCTCGTTGTGTTTCTGTACCTCTGATATTCTTCCAGCTGACCACTGAGAAGAAGACGATAAGCAGTTTGTTCTTTGTTCACTTTCTTCACTCAAAAACTCTGCTCTGTAGTTGTTTTGAATCCATTGGCACCATGTAGGGAAAATTCGTCGGCGTGGCATCAAAACGACGATGTTAGAGAAAAGCTTTTTTTAACTCAGAAGCTCGTAAATCGGTTCAGGGACTCTGAGTAGGATGGTAAGTATTCTGAATAGCTGTTAGGTGTGCTGAGAAAAACCCTACTCATAACGATTGAGAACTTTGCGGATGAGTCGTATTCTCTATTCTGTAGGCATTTCGAACTTTAAGTTTAATGAGGTAAATACATTACATTCGGTATGATACTATCTTGAGGTTAGTCGGAGCTGCTACCAAAAGAGTAGACGTGATTACGTATTTCTTTAGCCAAATGCCCTTGTTAGAAGCACAGCCGTGAAGATGGAGCCACAGGCAGAGATAACATACACAAAAATAATACAATACATTAAATCTTTCCCACTTTTTTCCCTGAATTCCAAAACCCGAAACCAGTCTGAAAAGGGTTTCCTTTAATTATTAGCTATGATATTGTTATACTATACGATAAAATTATAGAAAATATGTTCCTATACGTGAAATTTATAGCAATGCACACCACTGATGATACAAATACAAAAACCGTAAAGTTTAGAATTCTCGTATGTCTGTATGTTCGCGCATCACGCAAGAATTGATAGACAGATTTTAACGAATCTGCATTGTTTATGTAATCGGGTAACATATAGAATAATTTTTACCTAGTTTTCTTACATATTCCTCCCTTTTACTCTCGATGTGGACATTTCGCAAAATGTAATGAATGCATTTCAACGAAAATTTGCACAGTTAACATTCAGGATAATTTGAACCTAGATCAGAAACATAGTTTTCGATGATACAGAGGCCAAAATTGTAATTTTTGGAATCATTGCCAGTATGAATGCACCTAACGAAAAAACTAATGAATTGATTCCAGTCAGATTGTACTTAATGCTAGCTTGCGTTATCAGTTGATATTTAGGATACTTTTTGATTAGTATCATATTTTTCCCATGATACAGAAAGTCAAAATCGCAAATTTTGGAAGTTTTGTGTGTGTGGCGTGCATGGATCAAGGAAAAACGAACCATCGAAACTGTACATAGTAATAGCTTATGTCAGGTTAGCGATATCTTACTTTATGTTTTGATGTGATAACAAAAAGCTGAAAAATTAATAAAATGTCTGCCATTTTAACTGTTCCGTGGTAGAATCTATCAATCTGGTAATGTTTGACACATTCTGGCACCACGATTCGTCATATACAGGCAATAACGGTCGTAAAAACCATACCAGATCAACATTGCCACCCAATTAGGTGCTTTAACTGAAAAATTAAAGAGTGGAGGGTATATGTCTTGTTATTTTGTACGTGCTGTTGTATCAAATTATAAGATTGTATACTTTTACTTTCGGAAAATTCGAATACTTAAAGACCGGATACAATTCTATGTTACCGAAAAATGTAAAATTGGTAGGTTGCACCACCTTCCAACATTTCTGTGGCGATGTGCCGGCATTCATAAAAGTGGAACAATCTTTCTCAGAACAAATGAATGATCTTTTGGTTATTAACAATCACTTATTAGAATTATATCAGTTATGTCAATAAGTGAGTTCAATGTAGTGTATTAATAGGTACAAATCCTTAGTAGACATCACATATATTTGATAGCTCCGTATAAATCATAATGCACTAAATGTGAATTCAGGATCTGTACTTTATGTATGTCATTAACTACGGATAACTCATTGGCTTCCGTTACACTGATCTCATAGTTTGTAATACTTCCGTTACATATGTTTATCAAAACACATACACGTTGCACTTCCAGTCCACGGTGATTCAATTGATAGAACATACACAAAATTTTGGTAGTAATTATTGATATACTGCAGAGTCGAGATTGCTCCTTCCGTACATAGTTTTCTGTGATGTACCATCTTTGTTGTGCGACACAGGCTAGGAAGACACTACCACTGCATTATCGAGCCTTCATTTGCCCGTTGAGCCTTTGTTTGTCCACCAAACCTTCGTTTGACCACCGAGCCTGGGGAAGCTCCAGCGGTCACAGTAGAGAGGACCGGTCATAGTAATAAGCGACCGAGTTCGAGAGTGAGTATGCGGCAATTTACACGACACTTGTGACCATAAAATCTTTACAATTAGTGGGAGTTTCAAGGAGTGGCTGAACCAAATGATGTGCTGTAAACATTTGCATACAACCTAAATTTAGAAAAGAGTGGGAAAACAGGGCTGTTCCTCTATTTTTTATTTACTCAGTCGATATTTCTTTGATACTTTATTTGTGAATTATCATCACAAATCTCAATTTCCGAATGGATGATGAAATGGGCACAGTAAGTTATTAATTACGTTATTAGTTTATGTGGGTGATTCTGATGGACAAGTGTCGCTTGGTTTCATTAACATAAACATCTTTCTTTTCTGCCTAATCGTTTTTCCCCTTTGTGCCGAAAAGATAACTTTGTTAAACTAAAATATATTTATAAACTTTAGCAATTCCCGTGAAAAAGAAGTTAAGATTTCCCTCCAAATGCCGTGGCGCTAGTTAAATTAGTGTTGTTTGCCTGTTCAAACTTCGCGACGGCAATTAACGTAGTAAGAAAAGACATGAAATTCTTCAAAAATTAAACTATTTCGCTATCTCCATAATTATTCCGTCTCTAAAGAGGATATTGTTAGATATTTTAACTGAAGAATTTTACACTATGCCACTGTCATTTTGCATTAATCTTGCATCCTTGAATATACTATTATTATTATTATTGGACTATCAGTTTCCCGCAACTTCGTTCGCGTTGTCTGTTGTTGTAGACACTACTCTTTTATGCCTCGTATCCACTTAAGCATTCACAGGCGAATAAACCGCTCAGTGAAGCGAGCCGATTATGTTTGGACGCCTGAGAACGCGCGCAAGAATGATAGCGTTTTTAGAATGCTCAAAGGCGAGCCAGTGTGTGTTCGGCGCTCAGTGCGAACGGTAGTTTGGCGGTGTTTAGAATGAGCGCGAGCACATGCAACAGTGAAACTTGCTTGACCCGTATGAATCAAAGAAGGTATTATGGGATAAGATCATACGAACATTATTATGATTGAAGTAAACAAGAAGATACATGGCGTGAAATCAGCGAGGTATTAAACCATGATATTTATGACGTAAAGAAAAAAAATACTTAAAACCACCTTTGAATATATGCTGGTATTAAAAATATATAAAAATAATAAATAGATACCAACCTAAATATAATTTTGGAGCAACTGAACTATATCATCACAGATAATACTGGTACAAAACGGCTGATGCTTTCGGCATCTTAGGTCATACAGCCAGCTTGATGAATTTTGAATTTTTACCAGCAAATGAGATACACCACAGGACGGACATGACATTCACAGACACAACACTTTAACAGCTATACCCGCGGCTGCATCGAACCGCTACGCTACCGAAGCCGGCCTTAAAGTTATCATTCATTTATTTCCTGGTGGGATCGCCTGACACATACAGTGCTTTTTAATATGAAGTCCAATTAAATGCAGCAAATGTTCGAAATCGATCCTTGACTTTCTGGTAAAGTTTTGGGAAGGCTCATTATCTCCTTCAAAAGTCAATTCGCGAATTATATTATCAATTTCTTCGCTGACGAAAACTTTCTCTAA
>CM061921.1:314361748-314440949 GCA_031002005.1 Vandiemenella viatica | reverse complement strand
CAAAGACGTCCCCAGGCTGGTTGGGATCATCATGTTCAGGGCAATCTGTGGGAAAAAAATCATCTTTTACTGCACAGCCAAAAAGGTTTAAAGTAATTCAGTTAAGAAAATTTTTTTTTTAACTTACAATTGGCAAAATACCTCGCCAGCTCTGATGATGCATTAACACATAGCTAGCTGAAGCATTTACAGGCTCTACAACAGAAAAAAATTATTTTAGTTGGTTACAGAAAATAATCAAACAAGAATATTATCTACAGCAAGAAATATATATATATATATAGTACTTACCCCTTGCAAAATCATTGCCAGAAACATCACTAGCATTCACAGGCTCTGCAACAGAACAAATTAATTTTCTTAGTATCAACACACGCACGAGAAATTAAAAAAAATTAATTACAGTCAAATACATACCTCCAGCAAAAGTGTATAGCAACACCAGCTCAGGAGTTGAGACAACTCGTGGTTCTATAATAGAAAAAAAATATAGTATGCAACAAGTAAACATCTACAGCAAAAATATTCCAGTTTAGATGCAAAAACTTACCATTATCTAAATCATGCTAAAAAGCGGTGAGATCTGTTGTAGATCTGAAACAGGGAAAAAGAAAAATTAGTCTTAATAATAATAATTTAAACTAATACTACTAACAATAAGGAAATTAGCTTACTGTTTGCGAGGTACTCTTCTACATCAGCAGCAGATAGAACTGGGAGCTCTGTAAAAGAAAATTCATCTTTAGTATCACTGATACACACACAAACACACACATATAATAATAATTATTATTATTATAACTTATTACCTTCATAAGACTGAGACATTGTGTTGGACTACAATTGAACACTGCGAGAAACACACACTGCGAGGTTCACAACGGTCACTGCTAGAAGCGCACACTGCAAGGTTCGCAACGGTACAGAGCAAGAGCTAGACACGGGCGCTCCTTTTATAGCGTCGCATGGAGCATTTCACTCCGCGCTTACACAAGAGATACCGCTTGCACAACTGGTAGCCGACGCGATGAGTACACATTTCGCAACGCTTAATGGATAAGCAAACATAGATAACAGTCGAGTGGGAATTTCTGTAGGTGTGTTGAAACAGTGTACACATTTCACAGAGCGCGCATTCCAGAACAGAAATAGCCATTGCCTCAGGGCTTGGGTGGGCGGTGTGGAATGTCTGCGCCCAAAGAAATTAAGCCCTTGGGAGATGCTGCTCCCTAGCGGCCGGTTGAGGAACTAACGTATGCGCAAGCACGCCCGGTGCCGCCATCTGTGCGGCCGGCCAAAGAACTAACGTGTGACGTCATACGACCTTGAACGCTGATTGGCTGCTCACTTTGTGACGTCATGCGATCCCTGAACGCTGATTGGCTGTTCCCAGAATCGGCCTTCCCCTACTACTGTCAGCCGCCTGCCGAGGCTGATTCTCGTCTGGACGAGATGGTGGAGGAGGCAGAGCAGAGACCAACGCGGTTCTGGCCGACAACACCGCAGTTCACGCCAGCTGCGGATGCAGTGCCGGAATCTCCTGCATCTCACGACAAGATGGATGACATTGAACCTCTCATGGAAGAGGGTCCAACTTATCCCATCCATGCTGTCACCAGTGATGGTATCCGACTACTCGGCCGGCTGCAGCACTGTACCGATCTCCCGCTGCTCGCATGGCCGCAACTAGACGGACTGATCATCATGCCTTGCAACCTGACTGACTGGAGGACAGTCACTAACAGGTTGCAAGAGTAGAACATACCCGCGAAGGACTATTATCTACAATACAACGTCAAGACAACTTCTACAACAGATGACAACTGTCCCGCAACTGCTGATAAGTCGACTTCTACTGCCACGAAGCCGAAGACGCAAGAAATCGTGCAGTGCTTCAAGTGCCAGGGCTTCAACCATTACGCGAAGAAATATACTATGAGGCAAAGGTGCATCCGCTGCGGGGAATAACATCTACCGGCAGACTGTCCCAGACCAAAGAAGGATCCCATCTGCTGCAACTGTGGCGGACATCACGCAGCCTGTTACTGCGGATGTCCCAGCAGGAAACGACGGTTGCAGAAGAGACAAGTAACATCTCGTGCTGAATCGGCGCCCGACCCCGCAGGGGGATTCAGCCGCAGAAAAGGGCTCGACACGCAAGCTACCAGAGCAGTTTGTCGTCAGACAACCAAGCACGCTGCGACGCCCAGCGATGAAGACCGCATCCCGCCTCGTCCAGCCACGAAGGCGAAGACCGCAACCCCACGTGGCCGAACATCCAGCCGGCATAGATGCTGCGAGTACATCGCAGCAGACCTGCAGTGGGGGCCGAAACTGAATAACATCATCGAGCTGCTGACGCAACTCATATCACGTATAATTGCGAGCTAGGCCGCTACCCCTAGCTCCAGAACGCTTCAAGAAGACACGCCGTAATATCATGAATAAACAAGATTATGGCCAACCAAGAAGAACCAGCTAAAGGTTATACAAAACAAAGCCTAGAAAGAAAAGAAAAAAGTTAAAAACAAAAATTCAGCCAGTAAAAATGAAGGCAAAGCCAAATAGGCAAATACTTCACCAAAGAATTCTCCAGCTCACGGGCTGAAGAAGAAAGTTGGGATCAGGCAGGTTCGTTACTTGGCTCGGGTGCAGTTGATACGGGGGTGTTTGATGGAGTTGGCTCGCGCGGCACAGTGACGAAACGTGTCGCGTTTCAATTCAGTTGTACGGTACCAATTTTTTTTTTTTTTTTGGTGTAATAGCAAATGTGGAGCCTAATCAGACTGCGATCGTATCACCTCCATTACTAACACAACCATCATTTGAAATTCCAATCAACAAATCTACAGAATCGCCAAATAACATGATTAACTCAATACATTTTACCTAAGTAAGAAGTAAGTTCTCGTTAAGAATGGCAACAGAAAATTGAATAACAATAAAAACTTAAATATTAAATCGGTATTATTTCCTTATCTTTACTCATTCTTTGGCATATTGCGCCAAAAAAAAATCAGGAACTATTTTAGAAAATGATTGTCTTGACGCTCGGAAAGGTATTGCAAGCTAGTACACGCGTCTCCAATTGCTAGAAATCTTGAAGTTACAGCGTATTTCAGTAATTGAAATCGCCTCCTGAAATTGAGTGTTCACTTTATTCATAGTTGGTTCAATTAACGATTTTAAGAACTCTAACCCTACTATTGTAATTCTCATGAAATTTGTGTATTGTTCCCTCGATGGCTTAATATATCATATCTTCCATATGTTTCACACCATAATGCATTATATTAAAATACATTTCCTTATCTACCAACGCAATTTTCGTTTAGGTCTCTAGTATACAACGTGATGCATCACAGTGAAAATGACAGCTACTCGTGCAAGTGAAACGTCACCGTTGGGTTCACAAAAAGATCGTGCATGGATAGCTTGCCGCGCAATCCAGGCTAGGATGTGTTTCCGCGCGCGGCAGCCGCGATCGTCAACAGAAATGGCTTGCGCGGCAAATAACCGATTTGGTGCGCTCAAGCATGGCTCTCGTGGCAGCCGCGCTTAGTTGATATAACAGTCCCAACCCACAACACTGGTAGACCTAACGACCGCTCGTTACAATGTTTTGAGCTGACGAGGCTTAACCAAACCAGATAATTCTACCAAATGGAACAGACCAACAGATTAAAGTGAATTTTTTTTTTTCTTTTTTCTATATGGCTTTTGGTCTTTGCGACCATTTTGCCAGCTCAACTTTGTTAATGTACCAACTGCTGTATTAGGCTTTCAATGAGATATTGTGGACACTATAGTGAGGACATCACAAGACGAACACAACACTTAGTTAAAACCACCCATTCCCGATGCCGGACTCGAACCGGCGACCCTTGCAATGCGGAGCCAGCGTGCTAGCCCCTACACTGCCAGGGCCGGCTAAAGTGAAATATGTTACTCGGAAATTTAAGTTGGGTACAACGAAATCTCCGCCTCTACTATGAATCGAACCTAGCGCTTCTCGATCTCCATTCAAACTCTTGATAGATGAATCACCAGTTTTTAGGGTTGCTTAACGAACTCGCTGTAGCCTGGCTATGAAAGAAACTTGCTAACAACAGATAGGATCCTACGCAGAATAATAATCTGAAAACTCCTTAAGTACAGCTTAGATAGCGGCATAGTCAAGGTCGTGTGTGGTAGATGGATCTTCTGAATTTCAAAAGAACTGAACAGATAAGATACTTAAGTGAAAAACGTTTCAATGTTTCCACGGCTATTTTAGTAATAAAAAGGCCAAATTCCTTCCCGCTCCTTGTCCCCAATCCCATCCCGCCTCTAATGACCTTAGCTGTCGATGAGGCGTAAACCAATAAATAAAAAAAACTGAAGAGGCTTTATCGTCCACGACGCGAAGCAGGAAGAAAAGACAACAGTGATGGACTAGCGAATGTGCGAGGGCTTTGCGGTATGTTGCTTTGCCACCAAAGAATACAAAAAGGTACCAACGATTCAAAACATTTTTTTTAACTGCTTAACGTCTCTTAACAGCGAGGTCTTTAGAGACAGGAAAGAATGGGAGGCAAGGAATGGGAAGGAATTCGTCCATGGCCTTTTTAAGGAAGCATCCCGGCATTTGCCTGGAGTGATTTGGGAAACCATGGAAAACCCAAATCTGGATGCCCGGACGGGGATTCGAACCGGCGTCCTCCCGAATGCGAGGCCTGAACGCTAACCGTTACAACACCACGCTCGGTGATTCAAAACAATAGGGTCTTCATACAAAGAGGCAAAAAAAAGATAGATGGGAAAACATCTAAACCATGTGAGTTTTCAAAGATGTAAATATTATGGTAACAGTTATTATGCACCAATGTAGTAAGTGTACGCTGTAATTTATGCAGAGTTCCTCAGGGTATATTAATTTCTAAGAATAAGTATGCTCTATGGCTGGTGTAAAAGAGACTTTTTGTTTTTGAAGATGGACGAAGATGTTATGAGAATTGATGATGTTACGTCTGTGTTAAAATAGAAATAAATAATTGATTTCAAGAGTTTATGGTGCTGATTCATTTGTGAATAAAGGCGGTGCAGGCTTAGAGATGGGCAGAATAGCGTGTTAACAATAATGTTAATTAATACCATCAACCTTACAGCTAGCATCAAGTATGGCATCTCGGCGCAAAAAATGTTGAAGGTATTACGCTGGTTCAATGGTAATACATCATCCCCTAACAGGGTCAACACGGACGACCAGTGCCTATCCTTGACTGTACCTTGTAAGATCCCCTCTTCCTTATTTAGGTTTAGGTAAATGTAATTTGCCCGTCTTCAAGCTGTAATCTAAGCTGCTGAAACCGGCTGATTATTTCCATTCACAGTTCAGAAACAAACAAATAATAAATATCTAGACAACGAATTCTTTGAAGTAACACTCGAAAAAACACTTTTATTTATATTCACAAGGGTCAAAACACACTTCTTACATTCCTTTTTACTCAACAACTTACCAGATATATTTTATTCTCATCCATACCCTTGCCATATTTTCTTTGTCTTCTCCTCCAAAGATATACATTATTATAGATAATCATTGTCCATAGATATTCTGGTACTTAAATATACGTTTATCTTTATCATTTTTTCATAACAAATTAACACATTTGTATTCACAACACAACACAACTAATATTTAATTAACTTTTAACAAAATTTATTCACAAAATTTAAAGTGTAAGGGACTTTGTCACCTTACATATCCCCCCCGCTACTTGTCATCAAAATTTTCCCCACAAATGTTGTTGATCTCTATATTTACTTTCACTCTCTGCAACTTTCATCCTCTCATTCACCCGATGTACAGTTTCAAATCTTTCAGGTTCCTTAAACCTAACACTTTTCCAGATTTCGGGTACTGAAGATAATATGCATGTTGATGAGGTCTCCCCACAATTTTATACGGTCCTTCATATACATCAAAAAATTTCTTAATTTCCGCATTTATACTACTAGATCGCTCATGAGTCCTCACCAATACTAGCTCCCCTACTTCGAACTCCAGCTTCCTAGAACGTCGGTCCTTCATCTTCACTTTTCCTCTTGTTGCGTCCTCTTCTTCTCTATATGTCGATCCTTTGTCCTTCATCTTCACTTTTCCTCTTGTTGCTTCCTCGTCTTCTCTGTATGTCGATCCTTTGTCCTTCATCTTTACTTTTCCTCTTGTTGCTTCCTCTTCTTCCACCTTTCGGTAACTTAGCTCTTTGTTCTTCCTCATCAATTTGATTGCTTCACTATCTTTGCCTCTTCCTGATCCTTCCTTCCTTATCAGTAAACATTTCACCTCCTTTTCTTCTTCATTCTCAGTATCAGTTACGTATTTCTTTGTCATAGTTCCGTTACATTTTTCTTCCTCTTCTGCACTATATTCTTCCTCGATTTCTTCTTCTTCTACAGAATTCTCTTCGTTTTCCCTATTGTCGGTTTCCCCGTCTTCCTCTTCTCTTTTACATCGTAATTTTCTTCCTCATTTCGCCAGAAAGAGATACCAGATTCTTCATTTCTTATCATTTCTCCATTACTCTCCTGATCCTTGTCCTCCCAGCACATCATTCTGGCCAAACCAATCGCCTCATTGTCTTCCACTATTTTCTCCTCGGCATTGTTAACTCGTTTATTGTCCACAATTTGTTCTAAACACCTCCACCATTTTAACGGACCTTTGTCTTCCACCGTTACTTCTTGCTCTTTTCCCACTTCTAACCGTTTTTCGAGGTCTTCCTCATCTTCTTCTTCTACCGTTTCCACTCCTAATTTTTCCTTACAAGCTCTTCTTGCTTGGTTTACCCATTAATCTACTTCATCAGTGTTTTATCCATTAAATGCTTCCTTTCTTCATTATTTCTGATTTGATTGTCACTCTCTACTGACGTTTTCTGATTGCTCTCCTCTCTCTCTATTCTTTGGAAATGTTTTGCAACATCATCTAGAACGGTCTTCCTATGTTTTACTGCTTCTTCTTTGTTTACTCTCATGAACATACATCTATATTCTTTAAAATTTCTTGGTCCTCTTCTTTCATCGGCCTGGGAACGGACCTCTTCACAAGCCCTTCCTAATTTCCCTGGTTGCATTTTTCGTCACTCTGCTTTCCGCTTTCTACTCGCTCCATCCCTCTACTTCCATTGTTGAAAGCTTTCCATCCTCTAGCGTTTCGATCGCTCCATTGTTTATATTGTGTAGGCTTTCCTTTCCATTCTTGTGCCGGTCTCGCTTCTCTATCATCTCTCTTTCCATCCTTTTCCCGATATACTTGTCCCGATTGCTCTTTTCCACCATACGAACTTCCGGTAAAATTTTGATCTCTCACACTCCTATCGTCCCATTTGTCTATCTTGTCCACTCCTTCTAAAAATTCTTGGAGATTATTTCATCGCGTAAGCAACATCCTTTCCTGCACCCAACGCGGCATCTCCAAAATTTCTATTTTCTCTTCTTCTATTGGGTTTGACAAGTATTTCAGTCCTTTCATCAATTTTTCGCAATATTCGCGAAGGCTACCAAATTGCCTTTTGTATGGACAGCTGTTCCTAAATTCTTGTTTCACACGTCTCTGCCTTTCCTCCGACCAGTACCTCTTCAAAAAACTTCGCAGAAATTCTACGTAGCTAATACTGCTCTCGGCTACTCCACACGACCATTCCAATGCTTCGTCTTTCATCATCATCTTTACATATCTAATTTTTTCCTCATCACTCCAGTGTTTCGGTAGTGCGTTTCTGTAAATCTCTACAAAAATGTGCGGATGAATCTCGCCCCCTGGAACAAAACTTACTTCCGGTAGTTTTATTTGACCGGACGGTACTAAATTGTTGCCGGCACAGCATTCGATTTTGTTTTGTACCACGTCAACTCGCTGATTGACCTCTATCCATTGTTGTTCAACTGTCTTTTTGCAACACATGACCTCACCTTGAACTTGCCAAAATTCCTGTTTAATCCCTGAAAATTCATTCTTCAACTTATTTTGCTCATCGCATACCAGCCTCATTGCCTCTTCACGATTCTCTTCTTCCTTAACAATTCGCTCCTCCACATTGTCTAGCTTAATATAGATATTTTCCTTTTCATTTTTCCATTGATTAAATTCTTGTTCCATTCTTTGTCGGTTTTGTGTAATTAATTCTTGCATTTTCTCCATCCGTCGTAGTGTTAACTTTTCAAACTTCTGTTGATTTTGTTGTAATTCTCGTCTTAAATCTTGTTGGTTCTGTAGCAGGGTTTGTTTTAATTCTTGCATATTCATTATCTGCTGTTGATTTGTTTCTTCAGATCTCTGGTGACTCTGCTTTAATTCCTGTTGGCTCTGTAATATTTTTGCTAGTATCATTTCCAAAGAATTATCTTCTTCTCGGTCAAATTTCTTTTGAGTTACGCTAACTGGAGATAACTCATGAACTTTTTGAATATTAACATCACACACTGACTGATCTGAATACGCGCAACCCGAATCCAAACTATTATTTAAATTTCCAGAAACCTTAACCTGCTCAATATTTTCGCCCCCCGTCCCATTAAATGAACTCTCGGAATCTACCACTAAATTTTTGTTTTCCATTTTACACACAATATTTCACACAAGGATAAATCCTCACACCAATAATTTCAACCCCATAAAACAATTTACGAGAGTAAATACAGACTGGAGAAAAGAAAGTCTTCAACGAGGTGACAATGAATTTTACAACGCAGTAGTTTGACTCAGAATTAGAGACACAAAAAACTTTCATCAACATACATATTATCTTTACAAAAATTATTTTCACAAAACACATTCAAAATATCAGTTTTTAACTACAGCAAATTTACTTCCACAATTTATCAAAGATACTATTCTTGCTCGTTAACTTCTCGTGCATGCATTATACATTGAGATGAATTTCTTTCCCGGCATTTTAACTGTTATATTCCTGCTTGTTATTTTGCTAATATAAAGTATTATTCGCTCTACTGCAATTTACTTTTACTATTATTTTTATTTAAAGCAAGTTCCTTTCGACAAACAGTCACAGATAATATCTAGTTCGTTAACACTTAACCAAAACGTTCATTACAATATCTTGAAGTTTACTCTTACTATTTTCAGTAATTTACGCGGCTATGAGTCTCTTCATATTTTTAAACAATTACCATATCTCTTCAAATAGCTTCTCAGATTTACATCTGCATTTATTTATCGTCCACTTAACGTTATTAAAATGTATTTTCTGTCTTACCTTTCTTCTTTCTCTTCTCCGAAGATTTGCCAGGCTCTTTCCTTACCGAAATAAAGTTTTTTTTTTTAGTTCTGTGTCCTTTTACGGTCAGCCACTTGTAATATCCCCTCTTCCTGTATTTAGGTTTAGGTAAATGTAATCTGCCCGTCTTCAAGCTGTAATCTAAGCTGCTGAAACCGGCTGATTATTTCCATTCACAGTTCAGAAACAAACAAATAATAAATATCTAGACAACGAATTCTTTGAAGTAACACTCGAAAAAACACTTTTATTTATATTCACAAGGGTCAAAACACACTTCTTACATTCCTTTTTACTCAACAACTTACCAGATATATTTTATTCTCATCCATACCCTTGCCATATTTTCTTTGTCTTCTCCTCCAAAGATATACATTATTATAGATAATCATTGTCCATAGATATTCTGGTACTTAAATATACGTTTATCTTTATCATTTTTTCATAACAAATTAACACATTTGTATTCACAACACAACACAACTAATATTTAATTAACTTTTAACAAAATTTATTCACAAAATTTAAAGTGTAAGGGACTTTGTCACCTTACAACCTCAATATGTATCGCTAGATATTGGGCAAACCAAGCAACAGGAGCGTATCAGAAACACTAATACGGTCCCTCTGAAGAGCCGCGTTTTCTTATTTGCTTATGTCTGCGCTTCTATGCGCCCTGAGGAAGGTGGATACGGCCCTGGGGATTGATATGGTCACTTATTCCGTGATCGACATCATTCCTGAAACCACTAACCATAAACCCTGGCTCGCTTCGGTGACATGGCGAATTCTTCTTACGTACCTGAGCAGTGGAGGAATGAATGTAGCTATCATACCAGTATTAAAATCTAATAGTAACATGTACGACGAAATATGCCACTACTTCAGTGCATGACTTAACTGTTGTGAGTAATGTTAAAAACCCAGATGGAGTGGCACTTAGAGCAACATATGATGCTTGACTGTAGTACTATTGGATTCTGTGAATGTTACAGCACAGTGGACACCATAAACACGCAAATTATGGATATTCAACTGAGTTATCTCTGAAAAAACTATCTTGTCACTGCATTTCTCGATATCAAAAACGCGTACAATATTCGCTAGATAAAAATTCTAGGGAAGTCTATCGTGAAATCACAACCCAGGATTACTGCGCTTTGTTACAAGAGGATAATATGAAAATAATTGCGTGGTGTAAAGATTGGCAGTTGGAATTAAACGCTAAAAAGTGCCAAGTCATGTGAGTAAGTAAAAAGGTGACACCATTTAGCTCTGAATATACAGTTAATGGTACTGTCCTTAGAACGGTAGATTCCGCTAAATACCTAGGGATAACAATTCGAAATAATTTGTCGTGGAATGAGCATATCGAGAATGTAATTGGGAAAGCAAATCGTATGCTTCGATTTCTAGGTCGTAATTTAAAACAGTGCACTCCGGAAGTTAAATCGATTGCGTACAAGTCACTAGTGAGGCCTCACTTAGAATATTGTTGCTCTGTATGGGGTCCCCATCAAAAGGGATTAATGGAGGCATTATAGAGATGGTCCAAAGAAGAGCCGCCCGATTCGTGACAGGTATATATAGTTAGAGGGAAAGCGTAAGTGCCATGTTGAAGGAATTAGGTTGGGAAGACCTGGAGCACCGAAGGCGTTGCTCTCGACGGAAGCTAATTGAAAAATTCTCGACTGACGTATTTCGGAATGACAGCAAACAAATATTGCTACCAGCAACATTCATATCTCGGAATGACCGCGAAAATAGATAAGAGAAATCAGGGCCAGAACCGATTAATTTCTCTACTCATTTTTCCCACGAGCGATTAGGGAGTGGAATAGAAAGGATTTACCGGGTGAGTAAATACAAAATCGGACAGGAGTAGCTTCCGATAAAGCACTCCGGCCATCCTGATCTGGGTTTTCCATGGTTTCCCTAGATCGCTCCAGGCGAATGCTGGGATGGTTCCTCACAATAGCCCATGGGCGCCACCTACCATATCCCGTATATCCGTTCCAAACCATTACCTTTCGTGATAGGTGCAATGCACCCTCCGCTAAACACTTTTAGTGAATCGCGGAGTAATAGTAATAGTAGAGGATGGGCTGCCAAATAGATTGATCTCATGTTGATGCCACTAGCTGGCGCACAGAGTGGATACAAATAGAAGGAGGATTAGTTAGTTCGTTTACTTAGTGATACGACAAGGATACCCAATGAGTCCAATTCTCCTCGACACATACAAGACAAATCTGTGCAACAATCTATCTGGGACGGCTAGTTTTCCCCAGCATGCTAGTGAATTTGTGATGTTTGTCTCCTACAGCATCAAGGAAATGGCACGAATCCCAGGCGAGGAAATTCATGACAAGTTGAAGCACAAAAGGATAGAAATGTCGATATAAAAAAAGCAAAATATGTGTCTTTACACACAGACATTATTATGACAGCGATTTGAAAATAGTTATAAATGGCTCGAAGATGGAGGTGGTGAAAGAGCTGAAGTTCCTTGGCATGTGGCTCGAATCCAAACTAACGAGGCGTTGAGGTATAATAGAAATGAAGTCATCATCCTTAGCGCGGTTAAATACCTAAACCCCTTGCATCTTTGAGTGGGGGCTTTGGTCCTCGACTACTTCGAAACATATTGAGAAAAAATTAATAAGGACGTTTTCTTTATTAAAACGTCTGACACAACATCCCTGATGATAACCCTAGCATTACCAAACAAGAAAGCGGCTAACATAAGCCATAAATTTGTAACGAATGCCAAAAGTGTAATACAAAGCTCAATCAATTTTTGTACATAGTTTCTGGCTGGATTAGCTGAAGCCTAATAGCCATTAAAAATATTCTGAGATCCGTATCTCTGATAAATTATCTAAAATGTTCACATTTAGGAGCTTTACGCATTTATATTACCTAATTAGAGAATTATGTGTATAAACATATTTTAAATCGTAATTTGCTTATAATGTAATGGAGCTGCGCTGTAATTACTTTCTTAATTCAAATATTTACACCAAAATGCAGTAAGTGTGCCTGGCATTGGACACGATACATCTGACTGTCACGGCTGTTACTCTGTATCCTACTGGTTTCTCTCAGAAGAGTAGAGTTAATCTTTGAAAATGACTCTAAAATAAACCACACTTCACACACATTCCTAAATCTGTCGCACATAAAATAACATTTAACAGTACTCTAGGCAGCGAGAAACCACATATGCAGTAGGTAGGTGAGAAGGCTAAAGAGGCTGCTAAGAAGAGAACAAAGGCAAGGCAAAGCGGAACCTTGAAACAACTAAATAAGGAATTAAAAGCAGCAAAGAGAGAAGATAAATATAGATTTATGAAAAATATTATAGTTACAGGGGGACCACTGAGTGATACATCTGGAATATCTATAGCAATGTTAGAAAACTAAGGGGATGAGAAGGTATCCAGACAATTGTGGACCAGGATGACGAAGAAATTACTGTGGATTTTAAAAGGGCAGAGATGCCATGGAACAGGCTTTACGACGTAGCGAAAATCATTCTGGGATAGGAGGGGAAAAAAATCAGATTAGAAGCTTCTCCACATAAGTAGTAATGAGCAGACTAAAAAACTGGAAACAAATACTGAGTATATTATAGCGTAAGTATAAAAGCTAAAATAGCGGAATGGGCTGGAGTGTATAATATTAAAACAAATTTATTAAAGATAGTGGGATATAACATTGTACCTGATTTTGTAATATTATGCAGGAATGTCGCGCGTTGTGACTTTGCTAAATGAGAAGAAGATACTTTTGTATAAAAAAATTATATGAAGTTTTGTTTTATTTAACACTAGCAAACAAGATGCTGAGCGGCAAAGTACAGGTGGAACTCCCGGGCCGGCAAGACCACATTTCGATAATTACACCGGGTTAATGCCTATGGCCATATAGCCGCGGTGTAACAAAATGGAAGATATTATATCAGCTTCTTCCAAACAAATGTCAACCTCTCATTCACGTGGTGTTCCCTGATTACACGGACGAGGCACTGGCGTCCCTGAAGGGTGGGGGGTGCAGTAGGGAGTGGGGAGTGGTCAAGGACACCCTCTTGCCCTGCGGGTAAAAACTGCCCCTAAAGGTGGATGAATCAGAAATGATCAACGGCGAGGGTGTTCGGAAGGCAACGAGAAGGTAATGCATTAAAGACCCAAAGGGTATACAGATGTCATGTAATCCTCTGAAGTAACATAAGAAATGATGGCTTGTGCAAGACTAATCGAATCTCCGGGTAATCTGGGAAAATCCATCTGAATTTATAGAAATAGTCGATGAGTCGGAACATGGAATATTGTAAACCTGAATAGGGCAGATAGATGAGAGAATTCCAAAAGGGAAATGGAACTATTTAAATTATTAAGATGAAGTGGAAGAATGTACAAAATTCCTGGCTGGAGAATACACAGTAATTATCGCGCAAGTTGGCAGTGGTATTACAGATGTGGGATTTGCTATGAACAAGGGAGTTGGCAAAGAGTTTGGATCAGTACTAAAGTTTGGTTGTAGGTAAAGAAAATTCTAAAATCAGATTCATATGTTTAATTTTGATATACTGTGATGCACGTACAAAGGAGATTGCGTTTGAAACTCTAGTGCATCCTCATCTCGACTACTGTGGTGTTCTGTGCGATCCACCTCACGAAGGATTGATAACTCGTATTATCGACAAAGTACAGAGGAGCCCTCACGAAAGTGTCGCTGAGGTTGGTATGGGACTGTCTGCAAGATCGGCGATGAACATTTCGACTTTATTAGCAAACATGCGAACACCTACCTTCATGAATGACTATGAAGATATTATAGGCCCACGAACATACTTAAGTCACACAGGCAGGAGTGACAGAATCAGGGAAGTAAGGTGGTGCACTAATTCTTATGTATATTCCTTCTTCCCTCGTGCTGAAAGGAACTAGAATGCACATAGGGGCGTTTAATTTTGATAGAAAAAAACCTTCTTCAGCCAACAATTTAGTAAATTGCAGGTGATAGGTGTAGATTGTGATCACTTTATCAATACAATTACTTCGATGGGAACAAAAACTAAACTTTCACCAACGACGTTAGTACAAGTGTACGTGCCATGGGCAAAGGAGAATCATGACGGAATACAGAAAATGTACGATGCAATGGAAGAATTTATCGAAATGGGGAGGAAAATCTAATTTTCATGGATGATAGGCCGGCCCTGGAAGTGTACAGTTTGGTACGCTGACCTCGCATTGTAAGGGTTGCCGGCTCGAGTCCAGCCAAGGGTATATGAGATTTTAATTAAGTGTTGTGTCCGTCCTGAATTGTCTCCATTGGAAAGAAAAAAGTTAATGATGAGAATATATTACGTATACATTTGAAGAAAAAAAAACTTCCAGATGGCTGGGATGGCTAAATTCCAGTATCTAATAAAATAAAATAAAATGGGTGATTGGAATACGGTAGTGGGGAAGGAGGAAGTTTTTTGTCTAGGAGAAAAAAGTGTGCGAGGAAGCTCGTTGTTAATATTACGTGATCAAATGAAACACAGAATTTAAGAATTATGCATGAATGAGATACACCAGGAAACGTGAAGGGACTGGAGTCACAATCGACGGCTGAAACTAAGTTTCGAGTACACATATCTTCCCAGCAATTTATCCAATCAGGACTCTTTACGGATATGTTTTTAGTGGCTGCCATACAAACTGCAGTGAACTAATGTAGGTGAACGTGGTAGAGATTGTCGAGTCTTCATTGACACCGGTTTGCATCTTCATGTATTCACCATTCTTGCTCAGACTGATAGAAGGGGCATAGTATACGATCTTCCCAAATTTGTTGGCTTATCCTGATGCCTTCAAGGTTTTATTAATCTGATCTTTATCAGACATGAGAGGAACACTCCAAGGTCTTGGGCCGGAGCAAAGTTCAAACTAAAAGATTTTTCAACGAAACCACTTGTAAAGACCACTGCATGTGTCAGTTTGTTACATTATAAGACTTCCGCAATTCCGAAACGGGAACATGCGATCAACATGAGCAATATTGAGGTACAGTACCATATGACCGCTGCCCTATAATGAGCTAATCAGCAAGCTGACTGTTACTAAGCGTCGGAAGTCTTGCAAGCTAGCTATCAGGACGACGATGATTGGATTTTATCTCATCTCCACCCTTCTAGTATGGTGGAGAGACATTAACGTAAAACGTTTGACAAGGGCCCCACAAACTTACTTGCCCAATATCAGACTTCAACTGGTCATATCAGAGATGCACCTTAACCAATCACGTGGATGGTGCAGTCATTGGAGTGGGGCAACAGGCAGCACGCCAAAAATGGACAACGACTAACTCACTGGAGATGGTATTTTAAGGTACGGATATAGATAAAGTCAGATCAAATTAAGTTCACAGATAAGCTTATCAGTATTCCAAACAGACAGGTTGAGTTTGGCTTTTCAAGGTGCCTATCGGAGCATGCTTGCTCCTCGCCTTCCATAATTCCGATGTTGTCAATCAATCTCCTTTGATAGCAATCCATGAGGTAAAGTGTGACTACAGAGAGCGCGATAGTGCCTCTCAGTTTCTGTTTTGTATCCTTGTCCATCATGTTGCTTGATTTCACCTGGACGTGACAAGAAATATGAAAATATGTATCCGCCATTTATTTGATATCCCGATGTAATCCTCAAATAAAGATTCGTATCCGAAACTACTCTGAGCAGAGACTGGAATTGGACCCTTACCCATGAAACCTGACGTTAGCTGCTAATAGCTTGGCCTAGCGACATAAATTTTGTGGTCAGTTGGGAGGTAAAGCAAAACTAAGGAGTTTTGGGATTCTTAAAGGTTCGTCCACAAGAGGTTGCGTTACAGTCTCTATAACGTGCAGCCCTAATTACAAATATACGTTACGTCTTGTTTTAATTATAGAGGAAACTAAGTAAGCAATAGATCAATTATCCATCCAGCCGTAGAATAACGGAAAGAGAGATTCATTGGAGAGTATGAGTCGGTTACCAGAGGCAGCATCTATCAGAGGACCGAGATCGGGGAGTAGCAGAGTGGACATTGCAGTTTGCAACAGCAACAGCTAACAGCGAGGGTCAACGCCGTTCAAACACACATCAGGCCTTCGATCAACAGCAGCCTATAGTCAGCAGGATGCTGGAACGCCGTCAGCAAGTCAGTACTAGGCCACAAATGTATCGTAATTGGAAGCCAGTTTTTTTAGTAAAAGCAGATAGTAGTCATTAGATGCTAATCTTTCATGCAACCCAGCATCATAGCCTTACTTCAGAAGGTTTTATTTCTTATAATTTTACGCCTCGTTAACGTCGAGGTCATTAAATGTGGAAAAAGATGGGGGGGGGGGGGCAAAGAACGGGAAGGAATTTGGCGATGGCGTTTTGAAGGAAGCATTCCGGCATACGCCTGGAGTGATTTGTAGGAAACCATGGAAAATCCAAATCTGGATACCCGGACGGGGATTCAAACCCACGTCCTCCCGAGCGAGGCCAGAGCTGTTTAAGAAGTATTTGTGTTATCACGATTCAGTTACCGTTCAAGAAAAGCGCAAAAAGTGGAAACATATGAGAACGTGCTTACAGGTACCAGGTCCCCTATACTTGGTAGGATTACCGCGTAAGGAGGAAATGAATTGCCAAATCTACCTCAAAAACAAGGCCAATTGTACGTCCTTCGGGAGGATCCAACAGATCTTCGAGTTGAATTCTTTGCTTATTTTTAGTGAATCGGAAGCATTACGGAAATCCGCACATTGTCACTGCATACAATCAAAGCTGCACAACAATCTCTAACTAAGAAGAAAGAATAGAAAGAAAAGCGAAAGGTATAAAATAATAACCGTTATTATAGCACACTCAAAACAGAAGCTAGTTCAAAATGATTATCATTTATTTTAACATCATATTTATATATAATAACTAACAGGCACGGTAGTAAAAGGAAACATAATTTACGGGATATATCTCAAGTAGATGAAAAGGGATCACCATATGATATAGGGGATAGAGCAAGAATCGTGGGTGCATGCACTGTTGAAATTAATCCTCAGAAAGTAATTAAGGGCATATCAATTTAATAAATGTTACTGTTAAAAATTATCCATCCTTATGTATAATTGTTGTTACTCAGTACATCGTAATATAGACGGGAAAAATCGAAACCAGTAACGACAGAATAAGAGAAACTTAAGACATTCAGTTTTGGTGTATTTACCTAATGTCATTTTATCCAGGTACTATGATAATATTAAAACAATACAAGGTGGTTATATTTCCGCGGATTACATTCTAGATACGTACGAAAAAATAGTAAATCTAAATGTAAAGTATCCGGGATTTTTGAATGTTACCCATTGTTATAACAGGAAGAGGAGCAATGCTATTTATTAATTAACTAAATTTCAATTGCGATGGAGCATATATCTTCCAGTGACAATATCCCAAAACCACAAATATCCCACGTCATGGTAAGCATTTATGCATGAGAAATATTTAAATACCGTATTTCTAACTACAGTTTAGAAAGCGTTGACGAGTTGTATGAAATTGGTACTCTAGCCTAAGAAACATATTTCATAGTTGGTCCGAATTCTCTCCTCAAGGGTGTAATTATGTTAAAACGTAAGAATTTTCCAACTGTGAAACGGTGACATGCGAGCAACAGCAAGGTACGATATGACCGATGCCTAAGTAGTGCACTGATCAGCAATCCGATAGTTACTACGGGCAGGAGATGTGCAAGCTAGGATAGTTACTGCATCAGAGACGACCATGATTGGATTTTAGATCATCCCCTCCCTTCTAGGATGGCGCGGAGACACCTTTGGCAAGGCTCCCATTAACTGTATTACTCTCGAAGTCTCAGACCTCATTGGATCACAGCATATACGCAGCTCAATCAACCCCGTCGTTGTTGTGGGGCCACAAGTAACAAGTACAAAAAGGATAACGACCAACAGGTGGGACTCACTGGAGATGGTATGTTTGGGTATGGATATAGATCAGACAGATTGAATTTAAGTTCACAGATAAGCTTATCAGTTTTCCAGACAGGTTCAGTTTGGCTTTTTTATGGTGCTCGTCCGACATGGTCGCTCCTCGCCTTCAATAATTCCCATGTTGTCAGTTAATCTCCTTTGATAGCAATCCTTCATGAGGTGGAGTTATAACTCCATTGCGTTGGCTAGTGCCTTTCAGTTTCTATTATATATCCCTATACATACCGAGTACATAAGTTGTACATAACGTCGGTTTCGCTGAGACGTGACAAGAATTCGTGAGTATGTATTAACCTTTTGTTTGATATCCCGATGTAATCCCCCGATAAAGACTTATATCTGAACCATGGTGAACATACAGTGCCACTCTAAGCAGAGTGTGGTATCGGACTTTCACTCATGAAACCTCTTGGTAGTCTTTTTGTTACCACGAAACCACTTGACCTGAGAGGATCATTACACCGGTATCACTCATGCGATGGACATGTGCGATCCACCTAAGCAGATGACCAACGAAGGAGGATTAAATGCTATAGACACCCGCTTTCTCAAGTACTGCAGTATTGCTAAAATAGTCCTGCCATTTGACATTTCTAACGGATCAAAATTTCTACTGATGAAAATGTAACAGATTTTTTATATCACAGTGGCACAGGTACATAGCCGTAAAGTAGTGTTGTAATGACAATTCACTTGTAGACCATGAGGATGGTACGCACTGTTAGTTCTTTACTGATGAAGACACGGTGTGGCAATCCACCTAAACAGTACCAGTCTGTTTCTCCACATTCCGTTCACAACTGCATTGCTCGCTCACGTAGGATTGTTGTTGTTAGGGGTTTAGGGCGCGCGACTCGGAACCTAGTTACAGCCGACAACGACGAATCTAACTTTAACTTACATCTACCTGTATCCCCTGGATATTTCCTGGTGTATGTAATTCGTGCGCGATTCTTAAACAGGGTGTTTACTATGTTAAGTTTATATTTTTTATATAATTTTAACAACCTACTTTCTTACTCATTTATTTCATTTGTACCCTAACAAAAACTGGTACTGCAACGTGGTTGAAAACAGAACTGAACTCATGAATACATGAATGACAGTAAGAAAGGTCAGCCATAGAGAAACAAAAAAACCGGTAAAACAATAAAACATTTTGCTGTAAAGCCAATAAAACTTCAAAGCCTCCGAACCCACAGATTTATGTATAGAGGCCAACCAAATTTAAAACATATTAAAATACCAAATTGCCTGGTTGGTGGTAAAGAGGCTAAATATATTTAAAACATAATAAAACATCACGATATCTGGTTGGCTGTGAAAAGGCCATCCAGATTTAAAACCAAAACAGTTTAAAACACGGATAGGTGGCTGTATAGTGGCCATCCGTCTATTTTAAAAACCATGCTGATCTTCCAAGATTTTTGGGAGAAGACTGGCCTCCATACAGATATCTAAAACTTCAACAACGTTTCCAAGGACATTGTTTAAAATAAGGGAGAAAGGCTAGGCTGAAGCATGTCCTAAAAATAGAAAATGGAACATTGTCTCTTAAAATATGACACAGCGCCAATGGTACCACAAGCATAACATTACGGTGGAGACGGAAAAAGTGCATCAAAGGACAGTGCCATATGCGGAAGCGAGTAAGGAGAGCAGTCGGTTTGATCAACCAGTTCTTCTAATGCTCAACTTTTAGCGATTGCCATTACCAAACGTCGTAGAAATTCCTTTCGACGTGGATGCAGTGTCAAACTTTGGAACCAGAATAATGTCAATCCTGACCTTAATACAAACTAATTTGGTAGTTTCATCCGCTTTCTCATTCCCCCTAATTCCCGAATAAGCAGGAACAGAGCAGAATAAAACTTCTTTTACAGAACAATGGATCGATTGGAGGAGTAGTAGGGACTGGTATAGGATAGCCTCACCATAGAAAAATATTATCGTTGTGAGGTGACAGATGACCTCCTGTAGTGTGCACGCGCCTCCCACACCCATCCTAACCTCAAATTGGGCATCTGCCCCTGCTACCGACAGACTGATGAATTACTTGCCGGCAATTTAACCTCATCTTTGCCTTGGCACCTGGGATCATAATTATGTTTTGATTGCTTGATAAACCTCTCTCTCCCCAACCCCCTCCATGAACTCCTGTATACGAACCTAAGAGACCATAACTTCTAATACAATATCATACATTTATAAATTCCATATTCAAAACGTCTATTGTTTACATTCTCCAACAAACATTCCCAGCAGTTATTAGAAATATTAGGGTATATCATGTATGAGATTAATAACTTCTGGGTCTAAAAATAAACCATAAAAACCAAAATCTTAGTCATATGCATTGACAGAATTTCCGTTCGATTGAACAATCCAAAAAAAATTTAATTCTGTACGTTCAAATTTTGTTGAAGGATCCTACTAGGTTAATTATTATTTAAATACAAAGGAGCTATACCTGTTACTCATAATATTATTTACATCCACAATTAACGTTAACAGAAGTTATTAAAAATATCAAGTATGAAATTGATATCTTATTGACCTATAATACGTACACAGGAGCTTATACAGATTCTGAATACAATCTCATTCCTATGATGTTCCAGGTGCTGGCTGAAATTCAAGAGAATAGATAAGCCACACAGGCGTAATAGACTTGAAGTGATGAAGTCGAAAGAATCTCACTTGAGAGAAAATACAGAGATTGTAGACGTGGTACTACGAAATTAATCAGAAGAAGAACGAAATGCACTGGAGAGATAGAGTATTAAATCTGGTAAAGAAGAAGCGAGCTGGGCGAAAACCAAAAATTTTTGGGGTTGATGGATGAGAGGAGAAAGCAGGATGAGAGCAATACACATATTTAAGAAATCAAGTAAACAGAGAATATTACAAATTATAAGAAATTTGACTGTAAGAAGACTTTGAAACGGTTTTTATTTTCAATTTTATGAATAATTGTAACGCCAATGGAATTGAAACTGTTGTTTTATTTTCCGAACGCGTTTCGCTTCATTTGCGAAGCATCTTCAGCGGTTCTGTATTTTTCTTTGGGCACATATACTTATAATTGTACAGCGTTTTAGCTTCAGATATGTTTGTAGTTGCAGTATATATTACATATATTGGTTGCATTTTTGTGATTATTTGCGTAGCACTGTAATACATTGAGTTCAGATGTCTTACGTTTTGTTACTGTCTAGCTTTACGCCTCGTCGATGTCGAGGTCATTAGAGACTGGGGTAAGGAACAATAAGAAAGTCAGCCATAACCTTTTGAAGGAAACATCCCGGCATTCACCATGAGTGACTTATGGAAACCATGGAAAGCCCAAATCTGGATGCCTGGACGGGAATTTGAACCCGCGTCCTACCGAATGCGAGGCCAGTGCGTTACCACTTATTTAGCCGGCTCGGATTAGAAAAGAAAATAGCGTAGTTATAATAGGTGCGGCCTGTAGGCGGGACAAACAGAATTTTTAAGGAATTCAGAAAAGGTGTTTAAATACTAAATGTGTTGATGGGAAACCTCATTTAAACTTAGAACATATAGGTAAATGATGAAAGGAATAAGTACATAAAGTAAATGTTACGGATGATTTAAACAACACAGTTCTGGAAAGAGAGGGTTATTTTGATCATTTGCTAGGTCCTTTTAAGGACAGAATTGAAACAGAGCGTTGAAAGATTTGAACGCAAATAAATCAGCCGGAACACACGAAATTTCTGCAGATTGCAGAATCTGGTATAAAAAACTTACGAAACAGCAGAGATCCAACTGATTTTAAAAAAATTATATACTTCACACTCCCAAAGAAAACACAATAAACAGAAGAGCAGAAGGGATAGCAGTAGAGATTTCAGGTGAGAAATAGTTTTGGATTGTGAAAAACCGTGGTACAAGAAAAGCAGTTCTGATTTTGTATATAGTATTTGGAGGGCAGTTCAAGAAAAACAAAAGACTTTCAAATCGTTTCCTGCCTTAGAAATGGTTTTTGACTATGTCAGATGGAACTCCAGTCACACCGTAATGAAAAATGAAATTTTGTTTGCAGTTAGAAAATACCGTAGTTTTGAAAATAATATACTGGTAGCTTTTATCGCGGAAAAGGAATTGTAAATTTACTTGCTACCAATTAGATAGTCACCAAAGATTCTACTTCATCGAAGCCCATACTGCCACCTTTATTATTTTCTTCTTACAGATGTTGCATACATTTGCATGTATTCTTGACACAAACAATACATGGCTTAACTGGAACTTTGAAACAGAATATATTAATCAAAATGACAAAACATAAATAAACAAGGCTGTATGTAGTATTTTATAAAGTCAAGAGGACAAGTACTTTAAAAGTACTCTCTTCGAAACGACATACTCATTCTCGCATTATAGTGTTAAATGAGATATTGAAGTTCGGTTGACCAGGCTAGTTACTATAAGTGCTTATTGTTTTTTTAAATGGATTTAATCTCTTCTTCGAATATTATTTTCTTTATGACGTTTTGTTGATTCGATCAATCGATTAGCTTTGTTTTGACACTTATTCCGATTTTGGTTACACAAGGCTTCTTAAATAAATGACTTAAAACAAGCCGGTCAAAAGCAAATCAATTATTTCAAAGAAATCTACCTGTATCTACTTTCCTAACTCTATCTCTAATAAAGTTATGAAAGTATCTAGAAGCGGGTAAACTACTGTGCTGGGAAGGGTCAAGCACTCGGCTGAGTTGATTGTGATGAAAGTAGGTACACATGCTTCTCAATGGGCGACTAAAATTTCAAATCAACCACAACCAACCCGGGAGGCGCCGGGTACACTGCTAATAATTTATAGTTTTTATAAGATTCAAATGATTATAATAATAGTAGATAATCGCGATAGACATGCATCAATTAAAAAAAGTGTGGGACAATATGGTAGTCTATCTCCATTAATAAAAGATTTGTACATAGAGGAAGCAATAAAGGAAGTAAAATAAAAATTTGAATGTGGCAAATCAGTATGTTGTGATTTACTGGTGACATTGTCCTGTTAACAGAAAATACAGGAGATATTTAGAAATTAAAGAGTATACTGAATATAAAAATAGTATCTGATAAAATAGTAGAAGCAAGTGTATTCTGTTATTTAGGAAGTAAAATTACAACTGATGGTTGAAGCTGGAATGATGTTAAAAGCAAAATAGCACCAAAGAAAAGAACCGTATTAAAATAGAGAAATCTTTTAATTTAATGCATTGATCTATAGCTCAGAAAGAACTTTCTAATACTGTCATGAAGATAAGCCTTTTATGGTTGTGATTAAAGAATTTTAGGAATATCAAAGGAAAGAAAATTTAATAATGTGAAATGTGGTGTTGAAAATTAAGTGGAAAGATGAAGAACGAAATTATTGTGTATTGGAAAAGATGAGGGAAGAAAGAAGTTTGTGTGAGTCTCAAAGAAAGGAGAGACATTTTGAGATATGTGTGATTGGTATTTTTTTTTTTTTATGGAGAGAACAGTTGAAGGAAAAAACTGTAAGGAAAACAAAGATTAGAATATACGAAGCAAGTAATTAATGACGTATATTGTTAGGAATATGTTGAAGCAAGCGAATGTGAAAACCATTGGAGTGGATGGAAAAGTGATTTGCTGCGTAGAAGAATTCTTGAAATGTAAAAAAGCAAAAAGTTAGGTTAGGAAATGTATTATAAAAAGAAATGGAAGTGAAAATAGGAATTACACAGGATAGTGTATAGGGACCTTTGTTATCCGTTATTCTAATGAATGATTGTGTTGTTGATGGTGTACTGTCAGAAGTTAGGTTGCTTGCTGATGACATAATGTTATATAATAGGATCAGAACGGTAGAAGACTGACCAGGTGCAAATCTGGACAGGATAGCTAGCTGCGAAGTCAACATGGGATGAAGATAAATGCACAGAAGAGTCAGTTTATTAGGTCCACAATTTTAAAAAAAGGAAAGCTTGATTAGAGTTATTGGGTAGTGAAGGAATTGTTTGTTGAAGACATGAATTGTAAATACCACGGCCTAATATTTATCAGTAAACTCAACTGGGTAGGACACATGGGAAAGGTGGTAGGAAAAGGTTTAAAAAACCCTTATTTATTAGCCTAGGGAGAGTGATGAGGGGTGTACCAGAGAAGTGAAAGAATTGGGTTAGGAAACCTTGGTTAGACCATTGCTTGAATATGGTGATGTAGTATGGAACCCACATTTTGAATATCAAACACAAGAGTTGGAGGGGTGTAAAAAGGGCTGCTAGATTTGTCTCTGGAAATTCCTGCAACACACCATCCGCAACTGATATGGTAAAGGAGCTGAAATGGGTTCTACTGGAAGAAAAGAAGAGGGTGAAGAGAGTTGTGGGAATTTACAAGTTTACAAGACCGATTTTGGTGATGAGGCGAGGAAAGATATTAGTGAAAGAATTAAGAGCGGTGAATGGGAGGGAAAAGATGACCATGACCACAAGCTGGTGCTCAATTTCAGATTTTCTTTCGTAGGTAAGATGGTCAATAAATTACTATATGAAATGATGCATAATTTACCAAAAAAGCTGAAAAAATTTAAAATTAACATTCTTAGAGGGCAAAAGTAGGCGGGTACAAGAAAGGGGGAAATATAGTTCTATGTAAATTGCCACTGGGGCGTGCGCTTCATCGCAAATAAAAAATTAAATAGGGTTGCTTAAGTCAGGAAGAGCTGGAAGATTGCATTGAACTAGTCGAGACTGATGACAAAAAGTAGGTTAATTTTCTCCTCTCTCGTTAGCAACAATTTCTATCCGGCTCTATATACCACTAACGAAGCAAACACATAATACATGTTGCCAGTGGCCATCAATTGCGGATTTCCAGTTCGCATGGAGGAAAATCCCATAATACGTATGTAAATGAAATTATGACACATTTTTACTTGCTACTGTAGTGCTTAAACAAAGTCTTTCATAAATGAGCAGAACATGCTGTAGTGGGGAAGTCACTGTTTAGATTTCGTATGTACTCAGCTTATTTTTATTTCCAGTTATATTTCTTTACAAATCATACAAATGTACACCGTAACACGTATATACTAACTGAAATAACGAAAATATTCACTTAAATTAAGACGTGTTATTATCATTAGCTTCAAAATCGTACATTAATTTAAAACATTGATTTTTGGATACATTTACATGAAGTTAGAAACGAGAAATACTATAAAATATTTAAAATCGTCTCACAATGTAATAATATATAGAAATGAAAATAATACAAGATATTCTACCTTGTCTGAAAAATTCTAGGCCTCGACCATCGATGGGGACTATTTATTTTACAGCATGTCTCGGAAACGTATAGAGTACTGAAATTTTCGCATCACCGTTGATTTTCTAGTGCTTTCTTAAAACAATATTTATGGTGAACGTTCTGATGACATATCTGGTTGCTTAACATCAAAAAGTACAACTGTAGATAAAGAAATAAGTTTTTTTAAAAAAATTTTCGCTAAGAAATGCGACTGTTTATAACGAACACATCGTTACTCAAAACGATATTGTCACTCTATAGTAATTATTAAGTTAATAGTAGAATTAGTTTACCTATTCAAATGTTAGGTGGTAAGATTTTAATGGGATAAAATATTTTTGAAAAATCCTCAAGATATACGAAAAAAAGAAGCGCCGATAGCTATAATCTTTCTTAGAATGTCAGTCTTACAGAACTATATATATATATTTTTATTTTTTTATTTTTTTTTTCCCTAGAGGCATGAATGTTGTAGTTACGTCTGCTGTTCACTAAACAACCAATCTCCAAGGAATTGTTCAGCTTCTAGTTTTCTTTTTCTTTCAGCAGAATTCGCTTGGAGTGTCTCATTAACGACTACTTACCAGGTCACTGGCAGCCTCCTGATTCAGTTTATCGAAATTATCTAGCCGAATTCCAGGATGGTTCTCAGCTTCATTTTGAAAAATACGCGTTCCACAAACATTATGCTACAAGGCTAAGAAGATATGTATCGACACACATTTTAATGATTTGAAAAGTAACCTGGTCAGAATCCATTGATAATTGTTTCATGAATTAGCAGTATTTGGAAGAAACTTATTTTCTGTATGCAAGGAAAAAGTTTCAGCACCCAAATCAAAGTCCGTTATATGATAGGTATAGAAAGAGATCATGCCCAGCTTATTAAAAATATATGCTAGGTAAAGATGAATCTTTGTTAAACTTTGTCAAACAACTGCAATTTACCAGGAGGTTTAGCATCGCATTAAAGATGAATGTGTAAGAATTTCTATAAGAATTAATTATTGATCACTAGCATTCATGAAAAAGAAAGTCCCCTAAAATCGGCGAATTCTTAGACAAGGGAATGTTGACTGAAAGACATGACGGAATCGATGTGAAAATGCCCTTAAAAACAATTTAGTAAAATATCTAATATGTTTTTGCCAGTGGTCTGTTACTGTCATACTTTTTTAACTAGTTACGCGTTCCAGGAAGATAACCAAAAAAAAACTTTTTACAGCGGAGAAACTGAAGGGAAAGAATATCTTGTGTTTTAATTTACGAAGATTCCGAAGTTTTAGCGATAAATACTTCGCTCCTGGCATAAATAAAACACAGACATCAATTACAAAACTTTCTCCAAGAAGATATAAAACTTTCAAAAAAAGTTCACGGCTGAAATCAGATTTACGAAGAGTATGAGGATGCGAAAACAGGAGCGCAAAAGAAACTTTGAAGAGAGCATTATCTGCTTAACTTGTTCGATCATAACATATTGTCCCTACGGATGAGGTAATATCTATAATACATTACAATCTCCGTTTAAAAAAAATTCTCCTTGAAATTCCACTATCAGTCACGAAAACATTTAAAACAAAATACTTACAGCATGGATAACAGAAGTTATCGTCAAAACTGAAACCTACTTGAAGTAATTATATCAGAGTTAAATCCATACTAGAAAATAATGACAATTTTAAGATTCACTAAGTACGTATTAGTTACAAGCTGTTAGAATTTAAATTATGAGCCAGAAATGAAACTGTTAGGAAAATGGTAGGTTCTAAGTGACAGTAGGTAGCGTAAGGATTGGGGTCACCGGTTCGGGTCCGGTTTTAATTAAATGCTTCCGTCTTGTGTTGTCCATATTATTGTAAATAAAAACACTTGAGAGATTATACATGTTCAGTTACAAAAAATGAAGCATATTTGAAGAATTAATGTACACTAGCATAGCCAATAACAAAACCGTGTGAAGCTGGCTAAATGACAATAAAAGCTGAAAGCCATATTATAAAAAAGTAACATTAATGTCGTTGATTACTAATTTAACCAGCATCATAACTGCTGCTCCATAAGCGAAGTACATTGTTTATGTGGTTCGAGACCAGATGATCAGAATAGGTGCACGAGTGCTGAAGCTTTATTTACCAAATGCGTGGCATTCCAGGTTACTACGGTTACTGTTACGTCTCTGGTCAAATTGAAGGGGAACAATGCGCTGATGACTCCCCTAATATAATTAATGATTTAAAAAATTATTGTGTGGGAGGAGACTGTGATCCACTTATGTTATTGGTAGCAGAAAGAAATAGGTTTAACATACCTCTCCGATGGATGGATAACCATCAACAGTATCGAATACCCCCCTCCCCAACTACATAAGTAATACTCAGATATTTGGGATTTAACCTAAGAGTGTGGTACACAATCTGATGGTTAAGAATCGTGATTCAGTGGCACAAAGCAAATACGACAGTTTTATATATTATATCATCGTATAGGGAATTAAAACCCGCCAACAATTACAACGTATTTAGACAAAAGTGAACGATATGTGGTGGAACTGGGTTCCACTTCGTTCTTTATTCATTTTCATATTTGATACACACAAAAAACGGCAGTTAATCAGCGCTGATAAATACAACACAACAAAAAAGATTCCGTCCTACCTATAAGAAAACACAGGTAGATCCAACCTCAAAACTGTACCATGACACAATCGAAATGGCCTACAATTTTATTAAAAATAGGAAGATTTTTATTTTGTATTCTGAATGACACGTATAGATTATTGTCCAGATTCTAACCGGCGATTATGTGTAGGAATTATTTATTTAGCAAAGGATAATTGCTGTATATCAATGCCTGATGATCTAGACCTGAAATGACAACACCTTACGGCAAGATCTACTACCTACATTACCTGCAGATATCGATTATTCTAGGTCGAATTGAAAAATAAATTTTCAAACTTTCTTGTGAACCTTATTTTTGTGTTCAACGAGTGATTTGATAATTTGCCGCTATCGTTGTCTGAGAATCTTCCAGAAGGCTAGAAAACACAATTTTATGATCTGTGAAATGAGTCAAATACGTCCTGAAAGCGTCATTAAAACTGATACAGTAATATAGCTATCGGAAACTATGACAGCGTTGCATTTATTGCTTAGTAAAACAGTTATTCAATCCAGTTATAACATACAGCACCCGGATGAAAGTCTTTTAAACCAAAAATGTTTTGCTTTCTAAACTGAAGAGGTTCGAGTGTCTGGCACAAGTAAATGAAACACTATTCATAACCCATCAAATTCTGGATGCGGTAATTAACACTAGTAATAACATCGAGCGTTACCGAGGAACGGTTAATGTTTCAATCCCCGTTCCGCCATCCAGATTTGTGTTTTCCATGGTTTCCCCAAACCACTCCAGACAAATGCCGGGATGGTTCTTTCAAAAGGCCATGGCCGAATTCGTTTCCGTTCCTTGTTCCCAGTCCTTTCCCGCCTCTAATAACCCCGACGTGATATAAAGCCACAAAAACTAGTATTAACGAGTATATTAGTTAAAACGAGTGTGTGTGGTCTTTATAACTACCGCATTTCGTGATTGATTATTGATGTTCTGGTTCTCGTGGGACTAAATCACATGTCACTTGACTGGTAATAAAGAAATTAATGCACATAAAATTTTAGATAGGACTACTATACTACAATACAAATAGAAAACCGATCTTTTTATTGAAATAAAAATGATAAATTCCTATATGTGAAGACAGAAATGAAATCAACAATAATCACTAACGGAATTACAGTGAGTGAAAATGAATAAAATCATCAATTCCGAATTCACATAATCTCCTTAGCAACAATATATAAAGTTGAAATGGAATCCCCCAGCAATCTTTTTGGAGATGGTTTTCTGCAACATGCAGAAACACGCAACTAAATGATCTGCCCTTAAATAATTGCATTATTCTAAGTAAATTTGTACCGACTTTATTAAACGTTTGTCCTCGCAGCTAATTAATAGACATGGCAAAAGCTGTTTTCTAACGGATGCACATTTCTTAATAAACATGGCATGGGTGTTTAAGTGTTGTGTGTGTGAATGTCGTGTCTGTCCTGTGGTGTCCAGACTCAGAAGTTACAATCTATACTGGAAAAACTTATTCACTGGAAGATATATGATATTCACGTTGAGCTGGCTGTATGGCCTTAGTTGCCGAATGCCATTAAAAAGAAACCTCCCCACGTAGTTTATGGACGTCCCTTATCACTGGAAGTTGACCATACATTTTGTATGCTTACTAAGTACCCCTAGATCAGCAGCGGACTGTTGGCTCAGCGGTTAATTAGTCTGTCTGGAGATCGGAAGGTCGCTGGTTCGAATCCCTGTCTCGCTGATAATTTTTATAGGCCCTTAACCCAACCTTCACCTCTCGCACCGCTTGCTGTGTAATGTGAAGTACGCCAGAACTCTTCAGTGGTTCGGATTCCGCGTTAAACTATAGGTACCCTACACCCGGTAGGATTACCGAGTTAGGATAGTTAGCCACGGCAAGGGGCGCATTGAGCGGTGAATTGGAAACATTGTCACATGGCGGCCGAACAATCCTGCCGGCCAACAATGTCACACAATGATTAGATTTTTTTATAAATTTTATAAACAATAAGGCAGAATAAAGCTTCGTCATTCTTAACTTACCATTCAATAGATGTTATTTAACAAATTACAACATCAATTACTATTTTCTCCGTCAATAGTTGTACTAAAAATGGAATTCATACTATCGGTCGATGTACCGCTATTGGTATTTATTAACCAATCGCCATTTACTAAGAAACTAACTATTAAGTACTGACGGGAAGGATTTTTTTCTCGAACAAAAACACCATTTGCCGCTACCCGGTGACTCTGCCTTCCTAACGAATGTTCATTTATTAACAACTATTCATTACTACTAAGCGAGAAAATAGGATTTTCCAGATAGAAATTCAGGAGACGGCTATCTTGCGGGAACAGAGATATCTACTAGGACAGAGTTCTTATTCAACATAAAATTAGAAATGAATGATTTAACGATATGTTGTAAGGTATCAAGTGCCATGTAAAACATTCACTTTGTCAATATACAATATGAGAGAGTTTCATAAAATTTTCAGCAGTCCTTAAAGTATGAAAACGAGTGAGAGGTTTTAAGGCACAAAGTCATCATGCAGGCATGGAGAAAAACACGTCAAATCTGTTTTTAGGAATACAGAAGAGAGTAATTTTTTACTGATTTCTGCTTCTCTGCTGTGGTATTCCATGAGTAACCAGCTCCGACACTTCTGCTCTTGGCCTCTGCCTCGCTTCGTTGACGAGAGGCTTCGAGAACTTGTAGACTTTCCTTCATTAACTTTCATTTGCGTAAATCTTGTTTGGTAATATGTCAAACCCTCGACTTGGCTGGCATCTCCTGTTGACTTAAGTAATCGACTGAACACTTTAAACACTTCCGTGGCCTCATGCCTACAGCCACAGCCAACCAATTTTAACTTTGCAGATGTCGGCTGCGGACACACCACTTTAGGCAGCAACAGGCATTACACTTTCTTCCGAAACGTTCCTGTCATGTTTATTGGCATAAGCACTCTTTTTTATTAGCTACAATATAAGCTATTATTTTTTATTAATGGCGCTGAATGTAATTAAATTTAAGACAGTATATCTTCTTACAAAACATTCATTAGTTTTACTATTGATAATCATAAGCCAGAAGTATCTTCCAGTGCTTTTTTAAAGTAATAAAAATATTTACATAATAAAAATTCTACTTTAACACATTTTCAATCTTGATCCTGTAACAACAGAATTTCAAAATAGTGACCATCCCAAAGTAGCCTATAATTTGTCGTTTTATATGAGTTCTGTAGGAAAATATTTCATAATAAATATTTAAAAAGCAAAAAAGTAATTTCTAAAGTACTGACATAGTTTAAATGCCATGGCAAAAATAAGTAGATGAGGGGACAGACCTTAGGTACAACGGTTCAGTTCTTTTGTAATCAGTTAATACCAATTTACGTTTGTCATATAACGCTCACAGAAAACACTTTTAATTCCAAAACCCTTTTCGTTATCTGAATGCATGCCACAGTGGGGCGAAATCTCAAAAAGCTGGTCAAAATATGGGAACGTTATCAAAGTTTAATGAAACTTTGTACAAAATCTGTTTCGAGCACGCTGATTACGATTCCAATGTCAAAATTGAAAAAAAAAATCAAAAAAAAATCAGAGGATCCAATATGGCGGATTAAAAATTAAAAATGGTCTAAAAATGTTTCAATTGTCATACAAATTTGTATACAGGGTTTAATAAGCTCGCTGATATCGATTCCAATGTTAACAATGCAAAAAAGAACAAATGGCGGATTCATTATGGCAGACTAAAATAAAAAGGGTTAGAATTTAAATAGGTTTCAAAAATTGAAAAATTTTTGTGGATAAAAATGTGGTGTACTATATATTCCTATTTCCTTTCGTATGAAGCCAACTTTATCGTCGCTCTCGTTGGTTGGACCAGCAGATTCTGGAGCAATAAAATATAACTTGTATTAGCCTTTTATATCCCATAAAATCTATTTACACACAGGTATTATTAAAGATTTTTTAAAAAGAGGAAGTTAATTTCGTCTGGTATTCTTCAGTATATCGTATTAATTAAGTTAATTTCGCCAATAACAGACTAAGTTATAACAAAAAATTTCGTACACCTATAGGTGTATCCAACTCTAGTGCACTTAGTTATGCAAGATTTGGAAGAACAATGTTTTAAACAGCTACATTTTGAAATGATGTGTTATTTCATATATGTAGATGATAGTTTTATAATAATACCAAAATACAAAATTGATTATACTTTAAATATTTGTAGTAACTATGACAATAACTTACAATTTACACATGAAATTGAAAAAGACCAAAAACAAATACCGGTAAACTGCAGATAAATTAAGCTGCACGAATTGTGGAATAGCAGTTTAAAGCAGAATTTTTTTTTGAGATTTCAATAGATAAATAGTAGAGAATGAAGTTAAAATAACTTTCGTTGTGGGACTCTGTGGAACTTATAGCTGTTTTCATTTTTGAAAAAGAAAAATACAAATTAAGTGTTCAAATTTGTTAAAAAATTATTTATTAAATAAATAACTTTAAACATGTTTTTGATGTATTTGTAATACATGTAATCATTGTACTCATCATCACGATCTCTGTCCATTTTGAATGATGAAAATTGCTCAAAACTTTTACACCAGTTCAAAGTAACGGTTAATTTACTTCCTTTGTATCTTGCAATAGTTGCTCGCTCAACGGTCACCTTTCAAATGATGTCAAGCCTCGGACCTATTCTAACCATGAAGTTAGACACTTTGGGAGTCAGTCTACCCAGCTGTATACTTAAAATTCCCTAAATAAAAACTTTATTTTTCGACTTTTGGCCAGCTTTTTGAGATTTCGCCCCACTGTGGCATGTCCCGTAGTATTTATGGTAAACTTATTATAAATATTTACTCATCATTAGTAACAGGAGGATACACACAAAACTACGATCTTTTAGTGCGAATTTTAATACGGAAAAAATTTGTTGGCACTAATTCCTGCAAATAATCGTAAAATCCTGTGTCTATTAATCGCTACGTTATTTTCTGTGATAACTTCGTTGTACACGACGTACAGAAAAATCGGAACCCGAACAAAAATACAGATAAAAAGCAGCGCAGTGGGAGTTGGACTTAGGTGTAGTAATTGCTTGTAATAAAATTTGTAAAGTTCACCATATTTAAGGACAAGCGTTCCAATTTCCAGACAATTTTGTTTGAACAAAGGGTTCTGGAAATTGAGACCAACGTCGAATTCTGTGTAAATATGATCATCAACAAATTGATTATCGATGCACAAAACATAAAGTCTTCATACCAAATGTAATTTAAATAGCTTTAACAGATAATAAAGCGTGAAAATAGTTCAAGGTGGAAACTGTATGGGAATAGCACCAAACGTTGCACCCCATCTCTGAAAACTGCGTAAATGTCTCATTATTGAAAATAAATGTATTCAGTTTTTTGTATGAAACCCAAGAATTCACAAATCCATAAGCATTTCAAACTTTACATACAAAAACAGGTCGTACATTGTAAGCGAATATCATTAATAAACAGAAATCAAATCAAAGCATCGCGCCAATACATACCGTAACCTCTGACTAATAAGTCAAGAACCTCTAACCGAATTTGATAGCAGTTTTTTTTCTTTTTTTTTTTTTTAGTTTGTACCTTTATTGACCAGTTGTTGTTAGCATATTTTATTAATCTAGATATTTACCACAGAACCCGATGATAAGTGGTTAAAGATTGGACTTCGGATTCGTTCCCTGACTTTTCTTAAGGTCGAAATTCACTCAACGATATGATTGTTCATTGCAATCAACCCATAAGCCCAAGAGGAGAAAGGGAATAGTTTTTATCTTGCTCATGATTGGCAAAAAAAGTCTGGATAAAGGAATAACTTAGATTGGACGTTAAATCAATGAGTTGCAAAAGGAAAACATTCCATGAGACTCAGATTTTCAGAAATCGGGAAAAAAAATATTTAAAGCAAATGGTATCTGGGAGACAAAAAATCACTAATCGTGATTTGTAGTACTCATTAAGAATAATATTTATCTCTTATTCCCTATCATGCAATGTTCGATTTTTTTATCTGCTTAACGTCTCTCTAACAGCGAGGTCTTTAGAGACGGGAAAGGATGGGGGGCAAGGAATGGGAAGGAATTCGGCCATGGCCTTTTGAAGGAAACGTCCCGGCATTTGCCTGGAGTGATTTGGGAAACCATGGAAAACTAATCGTGATTTGTAATACTAATTAAGAATAATATTTATCTCTTATTCCCTATCATGTAAAGTTCTATTTTTTTTATCTGCTTAACGTCTCTCTAACAGCGAGGTCTTTAGAGACGGGAAAGGATGGGGGGCAAGGAATGGGAAGGAATTCGGCCATGGCCTTTTGAAGGAAGCGTCCCGGCATTTGCCTGGAGTGATTTGGGAAACCATGGAAAAATAATCGTGATTTGTAGCACTAATTAAGAATAATATTTATCTCTTATTCCCTATCATGTAATGTTCTATTTTTTTTATCTGCTTAACGTCTCTCTAACAGCGAGGTCTTTAGAGACGGGAAAGGATGGGGGGCAAGGAATGGGAAGGAATTCGGCCATGGCCTTTTGAAGGAAGCGTTCGGCATTTGCCTGGAGTGATTTGGGAAACCATGGAAAACCCAAATCTGGATGCCCGCACGGGGATTCGAACCGCCGTCCTCCCGAATCCGAGGCCAGAACGCTAACCGTTACACCACTACGCAAGGTAGGGTTTTCCGGCCACCTGCGTTACAGAGTATCGATATGCCGCGCACCTTGTCTCAGTCATGGCGGGATTAACAGTTTAAAGTGAAACCCGAACCACGGAACGTCGTTGCGTGGCTCATATGATCAAACAAACCCAAGCGGGATCGGATCCTGTGATTTTGAAACCAAACGCCTTAACCACTGAGCCCCCACATCTCTCACGGATGTAACGTTATAGACACGTTATCCGTCTGTCACCGTTCGGTTATTTTTCAAAATTTTATAATAAAAATATATTATTTATCCCTAAAAAGGTATCCTATATCCTTCCTAATGTCAAAATTCAACAAGACCAGTCAAACCGTTTAGCCGTTAAAACGTAACAGACAGAGGCAATTTCGCATTTGTAATATTAGTGTAAATATGTGGCACACTTAAAGGACTATAACTGATGCTACACCATCCACTACAGAAGCTGGATATAGAACTGTGACTGGTGGATTTGCTCTGTGTTAATTATTGTAGATGTAATATAATCGGGTTCGTTGCCGGATTGTATAGATAAAAGATGAGCTTTCGGCGACAAACTCTGCCGCCATCTTCACCATCTTTCACCTACACAATCCGGCAGTGAACCTGCGAAGATTATATTTCAGCGACACGCCGGGAAAGCCTTCGTTCACACATTGGTCATGTATTCTGTAATTAAGGGTTACCTCTGTAAAAGTTGTTGGTATACCATACAACAAATAAATAAGTAAATAAAATTACCACTTGCAGCTGCCGCAATCACTCTGCTATTAACAGTACGAACCCATTATAGAAAGGGACTGATTTATATTAATAATTATAATTAAGAAATGATAAGACAATTTACTGTGTGAAATAATAAGGTCAGGAGCATAAGGTTTTCAGTTTAATAGTGGACCGGAGTCAGACCGTTGTGTGGTAGACCCAAACATCGATATTCCCTAAACCTGTAACCACAATTACCAAAATTTGAACAATGGTTTTGAACATGTGATGTCGCGAAGGTTCTGTAGCACGTATTATTTTGACGGTAGACGCTGTGGAAGAGGGGAGGCAAACATCCAGTCAAATCGTCTGACTGAAAGAAAGAGAGTGTGTGTATATAATGTGACATGTATTAATTGGTTTTAATTAGAGTGCTTTTCTGACTTTTATGTCCCGACCCAAGCAACGAAGAAACAGAGGCTGGTCGAAGACGATTGATACAGATGTGTTCCCGCTGAAAATTTGGTGGAGATCAAGAAGATGAATGGAACTGGAGAGTGTGAAGAGTGATTTCGTTATTTTTTAGCACAAGTAGGCAGTTGGCGGAGCTATATTTAGATACAGTTAAGCGACCATTTCGGAAGTAACTACAGTTATTACAGCGAAAGTGTTTTCGATAATGGCAGGTAGTGAATCCAGTTACTACTATCGGAAGCCATCGATCACATAGATTGAATACCCATAAAGCTCTGACAAGGTGACCTGACCGAGAATAGCATCTCTTGTCTATATGCGAATTATAAATTCGCAACTAGCGATGTCGATACAAGAAATTTTGTATCGGAGTTCTTGTGCTAGTTTTCATCTATATAAATTTTAGTGTCTCAAGCAGAGGAATTTATTTATGATGCCCATTTAAAAACAGTAATTTTTATATTTTCTGATTGGTTTATCACCAAACCTATAAATTGGACAAAAGAACTAATTGTATAGCAAAACGTCACCTTTGAAGTTTCTACACGTAGATGAATTTCATTTCTTGTATAATATTTATTTATTTCTGATTTAATGTTTGGAATAATACTTTGAACTAAACGCTTATGTTTGTAACAAAACTTAATTTATCCCTAAAAGATTTGCTAAATCAAGACGCAAGGAATAACATGCATTAATCATATTGAAATATTAATAATGAAATTAATGACAATACTTAAAAATTATTAATTATTACAAAGGCCAAGTAGCTTGTCTATTACACACTTCTAAGATGACTGACAGTTGGTAACTTTGAACAATTTTTGTACAGGTTTTGTTGACGTAACAGAAAAAGTTTAATCTTAATTTCAAGGCGTTCAAAGATTTTCCAGAAATGTTTCTGAAAGAAGGAGATTTGTAAAGTTTTTCATTGCATTAACTAAGAAATCGACTGTCATAATAATTACACTGAAAATTAATATAGACTTGCTGAGAATTATGTTGTAAAATATGTTTACAAAAAGTATTTTCTTGTTACAGTGCAGAATGAACATTGAAGAATTCCTAATTTTCAGAATGGTACATATTACATTAACCATAGCAGTTCTCAAATAAAAATGATTATTTGGAACACAATTCTTACTAAGAACGCAGTTTTTCTTGTCTTTGAGAATTAATTCTGGCTACTAGGTGAATGTACAAAATGTTTGCACACGATATTTCGGCTATAGGTAACTCCTTCGCCATCTTCTGATTATGTGTTTTCGCTAGGAAATGGCGATGGAATCTAACCACCAAAATATCGTGTGTAAGCAACTTCTTCACTCGGCTACTTAAAAAATTATAATAAATAATAATTGTTTTATTTCGAAAGCTGGTATTTTTGTTTCAAAGTTTGCTAGTTGTTTGACAATGACGCTGTTCAGTTTGGTAACACTGAATTTTTGACAACCGAGAAACAATAAAAAAAAATACCACTATGAAGTTCTCAGTCAAAATTACACACGAAATTAAAATGCGGAGGAAAATAATAACATCTTTCTCGGCATTGCTTCATTCTGATTTCATTTTTTGAGTTAAAATATTTGTTATCAATTTTCTTGGACTTCTGCTTTGTTGCAATAATATAATACAGCATACATTTGTTGAATATGCTATCAGAAAAGAGTTTAATATGCTAGTCTATTATTTCGCATTTAACATCCAATTATTTCTCTTTCCAGCAACTAACTTTATTATCATTCCTTCTAATTTGTGTACAGTTAAGAGTTTTTGAAAGAATGTTATTTTCTCCTAAACTCTGCATGAGATGTTTCCGGAAAATTTAAATTATTTGGTTATGCCAGCAAAAGAGATATTTAATATGATATTTTTTTAAGAAGCCATTTGACCATCACATTTAGTGGCTCGTGATGGATACAAAATGTTTCAGTTCACTGCCTTACGAGAAATTACATATGACATAATAAGTCTACAGTAAGGATATTAAATGAGGGAGTGCTTTTACATACATATTAGATATGTAATGCAATGAGTCAACATTTATATTGACTGGGCTTAACAAGTAAACTGAACTGCGTAGGTTATAACTCAGTTACAACAACCACGAGATTTTGTAACAGAAATTAAAGGAAGCGTTTGGAACAGACTGTATTATTTTCTTCCAATCAAATGTCAACTTCTCCTTCCCGTGGTGCAACCTGTTTGCACGGACGAGGCTCATGCGACTGAACGAGTCTCGATATAAGGAGTCACCCACTGCTTTATATTAGCTACCTGAGTGAACCAGGGCACCTTCTTGCCCTTGGTTCTGGAAACAGCCAATAAAGGCGGATGAATCAGAAATGATTAACGACATCAGAATGCAGAAGGGAAAGGGGAGGCACTGCTGTAACATCCAAAGGGTATTCTGAGGACATATAATCCTTACAATATTGAATAATAGTTTCTGCCTGGGTAAAATACTCTAGAGGTAAAATAGTCCCCCAGTCGAATCTCCGAGTGGGAACTACTCATAAAGGAGTTATCAGAACGAATGGAAAAATTCTATGAGTCAGAGCGTGGAATATTAGAAGTCTGGATAGAGTGGGTGTTTTAGAGGACTTAAAAAGGGAGAGGTTTTAAGGGATTAGTGAGATAAAATGGAAGGATACCAAGGATTTCTGTTCTGGGGAACATCGAATAATTATTTCAAGAGCTGTCAGTGGTTTTGCTATTATGGAATTTGTAATTAAAAAGTGTGTAGGGAAACAGGTGATTTATCATGTACAGTTTAGCGACAGGATTATTTTGATAAGGATTGAAACTAAGCCCGCACCAGGTAACTGTATCTGCAAACGTCACAAGAGGACGATGAAAAAATAGAGAAAAGATATGTTGAAACTGAGGAATAATGGAATATGTGAAGGGAGGGAATCTAAAAATTACAAGTGAAAGAAAAGGAGAAATTATTATAGACAATTTCTGTTTAGCAGAGAAAAAAAAGAGCGAGGTAGCAGGCAGTTAGAATTTCGCAAAAACATAAACTGGTCATGGCAAACACGCTATTTAAGAATCATGCAAGGGAATAAACACCTGCATACTTCAAGGGATCATTCTGAGTATTTAATTATGGATCTTGTTAACAGCGTTTAAATTGAATTGAGAACTATTCTATTTAAACCCTGACTCAGTTGGTTTGGCCGCGTGTCTGGCGAGCGGAAGGTCCGAAGTTTGAATGCTGGTCTCGGCTAGAATTTTAACGGACCTTAAAACTGTCCGTCACCGCTAGAAAAGCTTTACTTTGTTTATATGAAGTGAACGTTGCGTAGTTCGTATTCCACGTAAAGCTGTAGGTTTCATTGCACGACAGAAGTGCATGCGTGCTCGATCAAACCCATCACTCGGCGGTCGTTCGGAGTCTCCCGGCCAACACTGCCATTCGCATTTACCATTATAACTAACTCATGGCATATTACCTGAAAGTTAACAGCAGGGAGTGTGTAAAGAATAACATTAAAGGTTACATTCACATGAATTTATTTCAAACGTTGCAAGGTATTGAGGTTGACTTTATTCATGTTGAATAAAATAAGGTAAGAACAAGAAAGCTGGAGGTGGAGCAGTTTTAAGATTCTATTGTAGTGAGATTTCTTTTACAATATTTGATATTTCATCATTCCCGTTCGGCACAAACTATTCGGATTTTTGAATTCCGCATTGTGAATATTGACAGCAGCCTTGCCCAGGGATTTCCTTTCACTGAAGGTGTTCAGCTATAGGAGTATCTAATCATCCTTCTGTACAAATAGCGTGAGTTTCATTTAAAATTTCTAGATTTGGCGTCAGTAATTTTACTAGAATATTAGAAGTCATCGAACACGTTGGAAAATTTGGATCGGATTAAAGCAGGCAAGGAGGGCAATCACAACCAGGAACTATCTGAACAGACAGGCCAGAATATTGGTATTAATAGATAAAAACGGGAAGCAAAAAACATGAAAGATGGCGTCCGAATGGGAACTGAGAGTTCCATATAATAACGATCGACGGCGAGGACAATATAATGAAGAATGGTGTCAGAACGGAAGTTATAGAACTCAGTTTAGTAATTATCAAACACGATGGAGAAGGGAAGTTACGGAAGGGCAAAGTAATAAGATAACCTTCATAAACTCAATATCAATGCCTAACCCAAGGGATCCGAAGAAGATGGATATGTACAATCGGAGGTACAATACGTGGCATATCACGCGATTAAATTATGTTTCACTCTAAGTCACTTTAGGGGACAGCATAACTGGTAGGCTGTGCACTAGATACAAGATATTAAAGGCAATTAATTCCCAGTACATATATATATCGCACGCAACAAGCCTGAAAACGCACAGAGACGAAGTTCAGAGTTTGCGGTCCTGATAATTATTTCAACAATCAAATCGCTTGGTTTCCAGGAATCACTATCAGTGATAGTGGCAGGAGCCAAACGCCACAACGTATCTGTTTGAAACATCCCTGCAACAAATTTTTACTGGAACGTTTGCAGAACTTGCGGCTGGCATTCAAAGGGATTCGAGACGAAAATGACACAGCGTTGTTTTGTGTTCAGGCACGTTACCAACTGACAGAAAACTTAGAATTTGGTTTATTGGCTGGTGTGGATATGTGAGATGATATCCACGACCGTCAATCGTTTTTAGGTTGCTGTCTGTATATTGTTTGAAAGAAAAGTCTTAGGCCGAAAAACATAAATCCGTACAGGAAAAGGTCCAAACCATACCAAACAGACATTATCATTTTTATTTGAGAAATTTCTTAACTAAGCATCGTCCAATAAAGTTCCTATAATTAACGTGCCTCCTAATACAAGGATCCAGCGCACTTAGTTTTCAGTATATCTGTAGGAATATATTGTTGGTACTTGAAGGAATTCAGGCACAATTAACCATTGATTTGTTTATGGGGAAAATATCCGTTCTACTATTGCTGACGATATTGTTTCCGGTATAATAACGGATGTTTGTTTGTCGTTACATAATATTTTCGCTATTAATATACGAACATTATAGATGATTACGAATGGAACGTACACGCCTTTTTATTCTCAGTTATGAAAGAACATGAAAACACTAATGTAATGACTGGCAATGGACACGAGTACAAAATAGCATTTAAGAATATTATGATAAAGAATTTGGAAAGTAGGCTTGCTATTAATCAGGAAATAACAGACCTGATGAATGTTACGAGGACATATTTAACTATTAGAGGTTATACATGAGCGAAGAACACATGTTCGCTGGAATTAATTATGGGAAGATGACTGAAGAAAGAAAATTAAAATTATACAACTACCTTTCATGACTAAGCATATCATGTTCTGAATGTTAAGGAAGCAGGATTTTTTTAGGAAATGCATTTGATCATCTGAGCGACGACGGGTCGTTCCGTGGTTCAGATTTCACATTAAACTGTAAGTCCCAGAGGAAAGGAACTGGCCGTCCTGCCTCTGGCACAATGGCTTAGTACACCTCCTTCGGGAGGATTCAACCAACGCTCGGGTTGTGGACTAAGTTAATTTTTTTACTCTAAGGCAAAGAGAAAAATACTGTCTGCGTTTGATTTACAAAAAGCTAACCCCCCTTCCCCAATTCTTTACCACAGCCCTTAATTTCTGTCAACGTTGTTTATACAAACCCATAGATTTATCCGGTTTTGACAGTACTTAGCACATCTATACTTTAAATATGTAGCGATCTGGTAACTTAGTGGTTAAGGCTCTTACGTTAAAAAGTTTCATGGTCCCGTCCCTGGTTCAAATTCCGGTGGAAGCAGGAATTATTACGAGTTGTATATGATCAAGGGCTTAGTATGCCCCCTTCGGGTTGTGGACTAAGTTATTTTTTACTTTAAAACAAAGAGAAAAATACTGTATACATTTTGTTTCCAACATCCCCTTCTCTCCTCTTTAGACTAATTTATACAAACAATTTTTCCATTTTTTTTTTTTTTTTTTTTTTTTTTTTGTATCGGTAGGGAAATTCACCGAAGTGGATAGTGATGGAGGATTTGTACTACATTCCGATCAGGGATAATATATTAGAACTTTCATATCCTGCTGTAGACAGTATTTTTCTTTTTATTTTAAAGTTAAAAAAAAAAACCTTAATCCACAACCCGAAGGTTGGTTAGATCCTATCAAAGGTGGCATACTAAGCAATTAATCGTATACGACTCTTAAAAATTCCTGCCTCCATCTAAATTTGAACCTGGAACCAGAGCAAAAAACGTTTGAAATAAAGAGCATTAACCACTAAGCTACCACACGGCTGTGTTTCTAAACTTTGTTGTGCTAAGTACTAACAAAAACGGATAAAAACTATGGGTCTGCTTTTGTAGAAAACGAAATACCAAAAATTTTGTATATCTGAAAGCAATGGAATAAACTTTTTAAATAGTAATTTAATGCAAAAAAATTATTGTTTATTTTGTACGTGCAAATGTGTCTGTTTTGGATATGCGTAGCCACTTAAGAAAGAAAAGGAGGAATTGCAATGCATGACGGGCAAAGCTAATAGTGTATAAAATAAATAAAATGTCTAACAGGGGAGGTCAGCATGGAATGAAGATAAAAGCCAAATAAACTTGTTAGGTTCACATATAAAATAAAAAATAGGTAGTATATGATTATAGGGTGGGGAAAGAACTGCTTATTGAAAGGCTTGAAGTGTATACATCTTGGTATAACATTTTATAAAAAAAAACCAACTACCAGAACACACTGGGCAAGTGGTAGGAAAAAGCTACAAAATCCTTCATTTACTGAAGAGGGTGATGACACGGTATACCAGAGAAGTGAGGGTATCGGGTTACAAAACTTTGGTCTAAACATGCTTGAATATGTTGGTGTAGTTTAGGACTCACATTTTGACTATCAAATACAGGAGTTGGAGAGCATGCTAAGGAGAGCCGCTATATATGGCTTTGGAAATTACCGCGGGACCCAGTCAGTAACTGATATGATAAGGGAGCTGAATTGGGAGTCATTGGAAGACAGGATGAGGGTGAAGAGAGCCCTGGGAGTGTAAATGGTGATGGGATTTGGAGGGATATTGGTGGAAGAATTAGGGGTAGTGAATGGAAGGAAGAAGTTCACCAACGGCACTAGCAACATGCATAAGGGAGTGGGAAAATTTTCTTTTGTGGGTAAGCGTGTCAGGAATTGGAATAAATTACCAAGGGAAGTAATGAATAAATAATTTAACATAAACGCAGAAAGAATTTAAAATTAAAATTCGAAAATCGCAAAAGTAACTGGGCGGTGGAACCTTAACACTAAAACTATATGAGATAGCAACAATAATAATACTTAGAAAGAGGTAATGAGAGGAATAGGAAAATTGTTCTCCATCGCAATTTATCAATCAATTCAGTTTATTTCAATCACCTCTATAGTTTAACCTAGCGTAGCTGGTAGCTGTACGTTGATACGGAGCATAGTATATTAGTGTTTTATTGAGTAATTGTAGTATTATACACATATGTAAATATTTATATTTTGTATGAAAGGGCTGCGTCAGCATCCGAATGAAAGTTGAGTGTTTTGGAACGTAACTATTGGCTGAAATGTATTCACATGTGTGGAAGACATCGGAAGAACTGTTGAGGCCGCAAGTGTCACTGTTTCTTAGTTGGAGGGCTAGTAACTTCTCCGCATTAAAGAAACGGAATGAGAGGTATGCAAAACTCGTGTAGGTAGATAACTTTGCTTTTCGTATGAGGCCATTCATATCTTTCTGTTGGAAATAAAATACTGTTTATTAAAATTCCAACACTAATGAGATTTGTATTTACAATGAAATTTATTCCTCAGACAAGCAGCTACCCGGAGCTTCCTTCGCGTGAACCGTTATTGCACACACTACTCTCTTAAACCAACATGGTGAACAGCTACATGATCCGCGGGCTCTGTGGATCACTTAACGCAAAATCTTTTTAAATGAATGGGCTTCAGAAGAAACTGTAACTTCATTACCGCCCGTAATATGATGCCACTTGTACACAACTCACGATAAATATGTCAACTTCAAAAAGTAATTTACCTTTAAATTGATACTAATTTGTCGACTCTTTTGTTTTAATTCATCACCTATTCTACACACGTCACCACGAACTGTTCACTAATCGAAACTCCATCGAACTTCGAACAGTATTTGGTGTGAATGATGTTCAAAGAAAACTTATAAAAAATTCTAATTTTCTTGAAGTAACATTGAAATGAAACATAGCCTATTTACTCGCGGTATCACAGGCTATACATCGATCGACACTCCATCAAAATCCTACTAGTTTTTAAGTAAATGGCGTTCAACGGAAAACTGACACAATTTTTTTTAAAAACTCAGATTTTTGACATCACATCGATATGAAACGTACCCTGTTTTATCCGCAATACCGTGGAGTGTACATTAAAGGAAATCCCATTAAAATGGGACCAGTATTTTTTACGTATATCCCGTTTATCGAAACACAGACAGACAGAACAAATACAATTTTAAAAATCAATTTATTTTTTATTTGCAGCTTATTGATAATATCACCATAACAATACACAAATGATTTGAATTACAGAACTGTACGTGCACTCAGACCATGCGAATACAGTACGGTGCGAAGGCATCACGCGCTGCTCCGGTTAGCGTTGTCGCCTCGCATTCGGGAGGACGGCGGTTCGAATCCCCGTCCGGGCATCCAGATTTGGGTTTTCCATGGTTTCCCCAAATCACTCCAGGCAAATTCCGGGATGCTTCCTTCAAAAGGCCATGGCCGAATTCCCTCCCATTCCTTGCCCCCCATCCTTTCCCGTCTCTAAAGACCTCGATGTTAAAAAGAGACGTAAAGCAGTTACAAAAAAAAAAAAAAAAAAAAAAAAAAAAGCTCTGGATACACTGCCACGCAGTTTGTAGGCGCGTCCACAAAGCAGCGACAGTGGTTGCTGGATGACCAGAACGAACGAGTGTCCGACCGACCTTATAGCAGAACTGTTAGACGGATAACATATCAGGTGAACTTGATGGCCAAGGAAGCAATGGTACCCGTCGTTCTACGAGGAAGGTTTGCACGTCCTTACCACACGTGGCCGCGCATTGTTCTACTATAATAATAATTTCGTGTGGTCGTTAAGACCTGGTGACAGGATTTCTGTCGGCTGCACATTCCGCCCCTGCCGTAGCCGCCTTAACCTAACCCGCCAATCCTACCGGGCACAGGGGACCTATAGTTTAACGTGGAATCCGAACCACAGAAGCGTTCTGGTGTACTTCACATTACACAGCAAGCTGTGGCAGAGGTGACGGTCGGGTTAAGTGCCTATGAAAATCCCCGCGGAGACAGGGATTCGAACCGACGACCTTTCGATCTCCAGTCAGATGCATTAACCACTGAGCCACTAGACCGCTCATTGTTCTACTGAAATATGGCATATGGGATTGACTGAAGGAGTGGTAGTAGGGCTTATCTGGGCTCTAAAACTTCCATGATCTAGCAGTTGATGCTCATATTGCCCTCAGTACATAGGAGGGAAGATCGCCCAAAATCAGCACTCTTGGGATTTGTAGGCTTTTGCTCTACAATGAAGTATGCCCGATTGTGTTTACCATAGTAGTTACTACCAAGTACGCGGTCATCACAAGCCGAAACGGGACTCGTCGCTACATTTTGCCACACATCACTCCAGTGACGGCGTTTCCATGCACGTTACATTTAGAGGAGGTGGTGGTTTCTGGTCGATGGAAACCGACGCTAAGGCATGCATGGCACCAGTCCACCTGTCAGCAGCCGGCGTCGAACATGTCCACACCAGTTGCAGTGCTCAAACGTCAACACTATAGACGTAGCTATTCCGTTGGTTACGTCCTGGCGCTGTGGTCACATTGTGTTCTCTAGTTCCCGCTCTTCGCTGTGAACTACCCTCTTCTATCCACTGGTTCCACATACACATCACTGTCATAGCACTGTGGTCTGTGCGAACCGATGTGGCACGGTACGAAAAACCGTTTCCTGTAGACCAATCATTCTCGTACATTCGAACTTAGTTACATGCTGGTATTGCAACCTTAAACGTGGGCTAGAAAAGCGCTTGCTGTCACGTTTCCATTTCATTTGATGGCTCTGAACAGGCTAAGCGTTGCTTTACACTAACATGCCAGGTCACACAAAAGAGGGCGCTGCTGGGCCTACGTGCACACCTTATCTCAGCAGTGTTATTATGGTTCCACTGATTTTGGAGTGATTTAGACCATTCTTTCTGGCTGTTGCAGTTTTTGCAAACAGTTGTGTATAAGAGCGATCTAGTGGCTCAGTGGTTATGTTGTCTAACTGGAAATCGGAAGGTTCTTGGTGCCAAATATTGGTTTCGGCCGAGGTTTTCAAAGGTCCTTAATCATACATTCACGTCCAGCAAAGCTTGCTTTGTAAATGTGAAGTACGCCACAAGGCTTCCGTGGATCAGATTCGACGTTAAACTGTGGGTCCATCATATCCGCTAGGTTCACCAGGTTAGGGTAGCTACGACCAGGACGCATCCACAGCGAATTGAAAAATCTGTCACCCTTCGAGGATATTTTGCAGATGCCTGACGAACAGTAAGTGCTTAAAGTGACTATATGTTAAGGTTAACTCCGTGTCCTTACTAGATTCTGTTGATAACAATAATATTAATCTTACTGACTGCACGAATCATGCAAGTTTCGCCAGGCCGACTGAACGAGAAGCTGTGTGGTTACCTACCCGTGCGGGCTCAAGGTTGGGACGGCCAACGGGAATTCTCATACCTTGAGTTTGTCAGTACGAGAGAACAAAATGAGAGAGGCCAGCGGCTCAAGTGAAAGGACGTCACATTTATCTGTTTGCTAAACTTTCACAGAAGCCTCTGTGGGAAGTCAGTAGGCACCTCAGTATTCTAGGATTTTTGTGCTTTAAGGGTACCCGAGAGTTTGTTGATTTTTAGCTTATGGTTTTAAGTACGCTTCATTGACATCGAGGTCATCAGAGGGGGGAAAGTACTGGTAGAAACGAACGTGAAGGAATTCGGCAGTAGCCTTTTAAAGGAACCATCCCGGCATTCGCCTAGAGTGTTTTGAGGAAGCAATGGAAAATCCAAATCTGGATGGCCGGACGGAGATTCGCACCTGCATCCTCCCGAATGAGAGTCCAGAGCGTTTTCGTTCGCCCACGACGCCCGGTGGATTTGGTTGACATGTCTCCGGAGCTGGAAATATACACGCAGGAGAGTGATGAATCGAAGAGAAGGATAGATCACGATAAAGCCAGTGAATGATAACTTTCAGACTGTATGTTAACATCGTGCTAGGGACGATATCAAATACCCATTTCGTTGTTTGTACTGTAGTGTACTGTGTATGATTTGGATTGCCACTGAAAGCTGGATTCGGTTTCTTCGACGCCCCGAATGGATGACGCTAAGGTGAAGGAGGGAAGCGTTACATTCTTAGCTGATTCCGGAGTGACCTGCAGGAAAGACAGGACTTCGTCTTGTGCTCTCGGAAAGAACAATTTCAACACTCGTTTGTGCAGTGTTTAGCAGCTGAGTGAGATAGTCGAGGCACAACACCGGTACCATGTCAAATAAGTCTGATCACTGTCAGATACACTTAATGTCGTAATTTATTTGATTGCCGTCTGGTGGCAGATCTCAGCTGATGCTCCATCGCAGTCTCATAATACCACGAAAAATCACCGAAAGACGTAACCCCCTGATTTGACTCTTTTTTTTTTTTTTAACTGCTTAATGTCTCTTAACAGCGAAGTCTTTAGAGACGGGAAAGGATGGGGGGCAAGGAATCGGAAGGAATTCGGCCATGACCTTTTGAAGGAAGCATCCCGGCATTTGCCTGGAGTGATTTGGGAACCCATGGAAAACCCAAATCTGGATTCCCGGATGGGGACTCGAACCGCCGTCATCCCGAATGCGAGGCCAGAACGCTAACCGTTACACCACCACGATCGGTCAGAATTGACTAACGTCAAAACGATAGTCTCGAGCGTTGTAAAATCAGCTGAGTTTGATGCTCGTCTAAATCATAAAGATTCCATTGTTTTTCTTTTATAATCTCCCAAGAATTTGTATTTTTGAATGTTTTAATAAACACTCAGTTTTTATTTAAATATTTGATAATTTCCTTTATTAACTTCAGTAGCATTTAATTTATTGAATATATCATTGTCCCGCCTCCTCTTAATTTGTACATTTATGAAATCGTTAATAATACCATTCATATTAATTTTTATAAAAAAATAATAATGTGGTACACCACTGCTGTTATTCGAACGTAATCGGTAGTCAAAGAACTCCCAGAACAATACAACTCGTGAAGGACGAAACTCAAAACAATATTTCTGCTATTTTAATCTCTTTTTTTTTTTTTTTTTACTTATGGCTTTACGCCTCGTCGATGGCTAAGGTCATTAGAGGTGGGATGGGACTGCAGACAAGGAACGGGAAGGAATTCGGCCATCGTATTTTTGAAGGAAGCATCCCGGCATTCGCCTGGAATGATTTGGGGAAACCATGGAAAACCCAAATCTGGATGTCCGGACGGGGATTCGAACCGGCGTCCTCCCGAATGCCAGGCCAGATCGTTAACCGCTCACCCACCATCCTCGGTGCTATTTTAATCGTTTAGTTGGAGTGTATCAAGCCTTATTAACTTGAATCCAATCTGTATCGGCATGATTATATTTAAATTCAGATGAGGTTAAGATGAGTATGTAGGTGAGGAAAACCACTGTTGTGAAACATTTCGTCTCGATATATACTAACTGTGGATTTTGTTTGAATGCTCATGATTTTTGCTATTGTGCGAAAGTCCTCTACAAGCTTCTTAAAATTTTTTGTTGAATACCACTGAAGCATTAGCACTGCCTCATCTATTGGGCAATTCGAATGTAACTGGATGTGTTTTTATAGTGCTTAAATTCTGGTCTTAATTTTGTCAACATTTTATCTTAAACACATAATGATTCAAAGAATCATATCAAGCTAGAACAAAGAGAACGTAGCAGCAAAGCAAGATGGCGTTCAGTTTTATTATTAGTTTTTGAGTGTCTAATAGTTATCTCTCATGTAATTATTTTTTCTGTAATTGTTTTTTCAGTCATTTCTTGATTTTACTGTAATTATTTGATCCTAAATAGTTTTAATCATGTTTATAGTTATCATACAATATGTGAATATAAAATTGTTTTTCCGTTCGAATAAATAAATAAATACATGGCTGTTAAACTTTGTTGCTTTTCAGAAAGGTAACAAATTGTGCTGATAGACGTACAAATATGACGAGAAAGTGTGTATTGGAAGTCCAGTAGATGCAACTAAAAGCTAGAGGAAAGCAGTTTCCTTTAACCATGTTTGGTGAACGGACTTTCGGGTTTGCCTTTGGATCATAAGTTTGACAATATTTCAGGGGTTAAAAGCATACCGCCTGGTTACCCATTAACCAGTGAAAGGATGGGCAACGTAGGGAGTGTTACGAGCAGTTTGGTTTCGCATTATGATGCACACAAAAATCCTTTCACGTCTTTTCGTTATATGTGGGCAATAATTTTGGCTATTTGCTGAAACTATCATTTTTCGGACACCTTTAACAGCCCATAGTAAAAGGACTCATTTTCTAAGCTCTAATAGCATGCTATTCTAAAGTAATTCGTCAATTTTTTTTATAATTTATCTTTTTTTAAAATTTGACAGTATCATTGGGTTAGATGTACTTTGTCCCATTAAATATAATTAACACTAGGGGTTTGCAATTCTTAATGAAATGAGGCGACTGTTGGAATAATATCACCATTTACAGGTTCATTTTAAGTTAACGCGTTTTCAAGTGTTCGAATATTCAAGCGCTCCGTAACTTTAGAATCGTATATCTACAGTAACTTTGAAAAATGATTCTAGTCAAAATATATCATCAGACAGCAGCAACATTGATCTTTTCTTCATCAACTTCGAACTAATTTATCATTGGTAACGAACGAAATAAGATTTTACCACCTGAGAGATCGAGAAGACGATGTACACTGAATCTTCAGAACGAGCTGAATGTGTGATAATTCTATAACCACACAGTGAATATTAAGAAATGCTAATTTTCGAAGGTGATTATTTCATCATCCAGGATATTTGTAGCTAAGATTAAAAATACACCACATCCTATGCAGAAACCCATAAGGATGCTATTTAAAAGTTTTTGTTGAATTGGAAAACTGCGTGTTGCTTATATTGAATTGGAAAACGGCGTGTTGCTTATATTGAATTGGTAAAGCGTCTGCTATAAAAAGTTAGTTCCATTTTTCGATTCTTGGAATGGGCCATGACGTGAAGCTCTCCTTGATTGTTTGCACGGTGTCTGGTTACTCAACGACCCGCTACTTCACCCACAAGGTGGACCAATTAGAAGTGTTCGAAGGCACGGGAAAGCAGAACCACTGCACTAAAACCACAGTCGGTATCCCAAGATCATAGAATGCTTATAAATCAAATATGGAAAGGTGACACTTTTAAAAATAAAATATTCAGGAAGTATAATGACCCGCAAAACATTACATTAGTCAGAGCTAAAGCTTGAAATATAAATAGTATCAACGGAATTACTGGTAGGGGATTTATAATGAACAAGACAGTAAGAATACGAATGTGTTGTTCTGAGCAGTTTAGCAACAGAATTGTTTTGATGAGAATAGAAATTAAGCCAGCTTTAACCTCATTACTACAAATATTTGTGCCAACCTCAGAAAAAGACAATGACTTGTGTGTACGAAGTTGCAGCCCCTCTGGCCTGGTTGCATTAACTAATCAGTTGGGAACGATGTCATAAAGCCGTTCTATCCTCTCCTGAAGGAAGCTGGCCCAAAATGTTGTAACTGATCCTTCATATCCTGGACACTGGCACTTTGACGGAGTTGACGTTCAAGCTGATCCCACACTTGTTTTATCGGGGGCAGATCTGGGGATCTTGGTGGACATGGGAGTACTCAACATAAGCAGGCAGTTCTTAGAGACATGTGCCGTATTTGGACAAGCACTGTACTGTTGAAAAATGCTATTTTGATACTGTCGCATGAAAGGTAACAGATGACGAAGCAGAATGTCCTTGACCTACCGCTGTCCCAACAAAGTTTCATCAATCACTTCCAGCCGTGACGTGAACTCATTCCATAGCTCCCCACACCATGACTCCTAGAGTAACACTGCTGTGCCTCTCCAAATCATGGAAAGAATGGGACCTTTTCGCAGGTCTCCTCCATACGCACCGACATGTTCATGCGAGGAGGTGCAGAATCGCTGAACATATGAATAACGTGGCATTATGTTACAGGTAGAATACAACGGCTTTATGACATCCTTCCCAACAGAATCAGTGCCTGCATCCAGGACAGAAGGTGTGCAGCGTGATACTTAAGTTATAAGTGGGATCGTAATGTAACGTTCTTTGTAAATTTGACTCGATTTTGTAACTCAACTAGTAGGGCCTACTTAATATTTTACTTACTTCTCTTTGGCCAGATACTGCTCTAATGTTTAAAGTCACAATTATCGATCGGTCTGGTGGCACAGTGGTTAATTCTTCTGACTAGAGATCGAAAAGTCGCCGCTTCGAATACCAGTCTCCCTTAATCCAACGTTCACCTCTCATACAGCTTACTGCGTAGTGTGAAGTACGCCACAACGCTTCAACGTTAAACTGTAGGTCCCATTTGACCGGTAACATTACCCGGTAAGGTTAGATAAGGCCGACCCCGGCAGCATAGGGGTAGCGTGCTTGCTTCTCGTTGCAGGGGTTGCTGGTTCGAGTCCGGCCTAGGGCATGGATGGTTTTAATTAAATGTTGTGTTTGTCTTGTGTCTTCCTTACACAAGAAAGAAAATAATTACTCTTATAAGAAATCTGTACATTGTAAGAAAAACAAACATATTGAGCTGGCTGTATGGCTAACACGGCCGAATGGCATTTTTAAAGTTAGATAAGGAGGAAAGTAACTGGCCGTCCTATATCTGATGCCAGGCTTAGTATGCCTGCTTTGGAAGGGTCCAACCAACCTTCGTGATGAGAACCACGCTTTGCTTGGTGACCATTTTCATAAAAGGTGCTTACAAAAAAAAAAAAAAAAAAAAAAAAAAAAAAAAAGCAAATAGAGTGCTGATATCCAGTATGTAATAGATAAATGTACTATTTCTAGTTTATTATGCAATAAACTGAAATTTCTTATCGGAGATGTATAGTCTATTTTTGGCCAACAGTTTAAAGAAATATGTGCTCAAATATAAAATGTAATCTTCAAATTTTATTTACGTGACGTCTGTTTCTTAATTATCTGATTTTATTTCGCTCTAACGATAGTTCAGAAAATTCCCTAGCATAGCCATCGAGTGCCAGGAAAGTAACGTTACAGGAATGTTCGTTTGGTGATAGATAGGAACGCTTGTTTCGTTGACCGAGCGTGGTGGGCCGTGGGTGAACGGTTAACTATGTGCCCTCGCATTCTGGAGGACACCGGTTCGAATCCCCGTCCGGGCATCCAGATTTGGTTTTTCTATGGTTTCCCCAAATAACTACAGGTGAATTCCGGGATGCTTCCTCCAAGAAGACCATGACAGAATTCCTTACCGCTCCTTGTACCCAGTTCCACCCCGCCTCTAATGGCCTCGACGTAGACGAGGCGTAAAGCCATAAGTAAAAAAAAAAAAAATAGTTGTTTCGCTGCGGATATTCTGGTTGAACCTGCTTGGATGGCCGCAGAAATGCAATAAATAGTTCATGGATGAGTGAAATAAAAGTTGTAGTTGAAACGATCAAGTATTTCGGTGATTTATTTTTTAACCAGTTGACGTGCACACAATACGTTGAACCTCATATAGCCGTTATATTACAGCTCATTTTAACAGTTGTATTGCTGGAAAAAACCCTGCTTTTCTCCCCTACTTTCGTGGCGTAAAATATTCAGGTTGCGAAGAAGTAAATGTGTTTATATTCGTGAATGTTTGCTTTAGTGGCGTGTCATTGTCATAAAAGCAGAACAAGTGGGAATTTTGCGAGCCGAAATGCAGGAAAATCACATAAAAGCGGCCGTCAGCTGGAATTTATTCCGGGGAGCTGGAGACTTGATGTTTCGCCCGGCAGAGAGAGGCGTGCCAAATCTGTTTTTATTCACAAACGGGAAAGCCGGCAAAACTAATGTCCATCAGTTTCTGTCACCTTTTCGCTCAGAAAGGTCTGCTGTTCTCAGCCACTGTTATTTAAAAAGGCACAACACATGGATCAAAAAAGCAAAAAAAATATGTTTTGCAATTATTTCACACTTTTTGCATTTGGTGGCTTAGGTAAATGTTTAGATAAAGAGCGTATTTACCATGTACGTATTCAATTTAGATAGGTAGGAATTTTTTCAGTAAAATAATATTGTTTTGAGTCGTTTATTTCTTATTTTATGAAGTAGATATGTAAATGTAAATACGGCTTTCATATCAGCTAGTTTTCTCATTTTTTGCACAAAGAGTAAAGGAATTATGGTTTCAACATCAGTAGCACAAATAGTGCTTAAATGTACTTGAAATATTTAGGATTTAGGGATCGTTTAATATCTGCGAACAGTGCGGAAGGAAAAAGAAAAATAAGACATGAAATCATTCAACATATTGCGGACAGTAATTCTTGCTGAAATCAGTGTACTATGTCAATAAAGCAGATCGTAGTTCTCATTAAACAAAACAATCGTTATTAAAAATATAATTAGGATTTTTTTGCACATGGGGATTACTGGCAGAACGTGACTCACGTGATTTAATGACCTCAGTGACGCAATATAACTGTAACAGTTTGAATACTCTTATGTATCAGTGGTAGGTTGTCTGATGTGAACGAATAACTTTTTTTTTTTTTTTAACTGCTTAACGTCTCTTAACAGTGAGGTCTTTAGAGACGGGAAAGGATGGGGGGCAAGGAATGGGAAGGAATTCGGCCAAGGCCTTTTGAAGGAAGCATCCCGGCATTTGCCTGGAGTGATTTGGGAAACCATGGAAAAACCAACGAATAGCTATGTTGGTTGGGAAATTTAAAGGTCTTTCGCCTGTCCTGGCTTAGTACCTTTGTGTATGTGAATGCTAGGTTCGGATTCCACATCACCTGTAGCCTTCTTAGTTTAAACTGTCATGACAGAGGCGGCAGAAACCCTGTCACCAAATCCGTGAAGCCACCCAAATTAATATTAAAATATTAAAAGATGATTTCCAACAGTTATAATTTCTGAATTAATCTAAATAATCAAAGACTGAAACCTTACTTTTAGGGCTACTATAATCATTAAAGTTAAATGATTTTTTTGAAGCGTGTATTTCATTTAAAACGGGAAACAGTTGAAAAGTTGGAATGATTTGAACATTAACTGTAATATTAAAATCAGTGATCTGTTCTTTTTAAACGGAAAATTAACAACATTGGACAGGTAGTAGAAAAGGTTTCAAAATCCTTCACATGTTTGAAAAACCGAGCGTTGTGGGTGAGCGGTATCGCTCTGGCCTCGCATTCGGGAGGATGCAGGTTCGCATTCCGGAACGGCCATCCAGATTTGGAATTCCATAATTTTCGCAAATCACTCCAGGAGAATGCCAGAATGGTTCGTTCAAAAGTCCTTCGCCGAACTAATGGAACTGGGTTACAAAACTCTGGTCAGACTTTTGCTTGAATATAGTGGGATAGAATGGGATCCACATTTTGGGTATTACACACAAGAGTTGGAGGGGGCGCAAAGAAGGTCTGCTAGATTGTTTCTGGAAACTGCAGCAGAACTCAATCATGAATTGATATGATAAAGGAGCTGGAATGAGATTGATTCATTGGAATACGGGCGTGGAAAGATAGTGGTGGAAGAATTGAGAGAGGTGCATGGAAGGGAAAACATGACCATGACCACAAGGTGGCACTCGATGTAAGGCATAAGGGTGTGAGAAGATTTTCTTTCGTAGGTTAAGAATATCAGGGATTGGAATAAATTACAGAGAAAATTGATAAATAATTTACAAAAAACTTTGAAAGAATTTATAGATGAAATTTGTAGATGGAAAAATGTAGGCGGGAAAAGGAAAGGGGAAAATCGGTGTGTAGGGAAAATTAAACAACTTGGTTCTAACCAGATTTGGTTACTGATTGATCTTAACGACCGAAGTAGTAGGGGTAGCCACCTACCTGAGAAGAAGTAAGGTTTCATTGCAAACGATAGTTGTATTTTTAGTTGTAAATGTGATATAATTTCAGTACTATTCTTATTGATTATAGGAAACGGTAGAAAAACGGGAATGCACGCAAAACTTTTGCACTTCATTCTACATTAAATTAAATACAGTCACATCCATCCCACGTGAAACCATTTTCATGGATGTAAACCAATATATACAATACTCATGAACTATAAAATTAAACAGTATTGGTGTAGAGTGAGTTTCACAACAATTCTAAATCACGGAAACCTTTAATTGTAATTATAAAGGTGATTATTATACTGTGGAATAGCGGAACTTAGGAAGGCGGGAACCCTTTTGTTTCTTTGCCTTGTGTCTTTCCGGGAAAACTGGAGTGCCCGTAATCCCCGCTGTGCCGACATCGCTCTTGGCTAATCTGGCGGAAAATAGCTTTTGAATTGCATTGCAAGGGAGGCGAAGGCACAGATAACTTCGTTAGAAGATCATCCCACGCACATCTACCGTTAGCAGGTCACTCCTCTGCATTTAATTGCGGGCCTATTAACGTTTCTTTCTGCTGATTACAGTTAAATTAGTAATTATTATTCAGCGCAGGATGAACCAAATATAGCTCGGTGTAGTCAACAGACTGAACACCTAGATCGTCTACCATGCGTCAGTCAGATCTCTACCTTCCAGGATATAAGTGGTATGCTACCAATTGTGACAACCAAATTTCTGAATTCGGCTTACACAGACAGATATGCACGTTTCCCAGCAAGTGCTGTTATTTGAAAGGTAAATTCAAATTGAACATGACATGTGTGTAAATGAAAGATTCTGCAACCGGAGCAAATAGTTTCCGTGTTCGCGGGATGTTACCGCAACCTAGTATTAAATAATGAATTGCTTCGGTGAGGAAACTGCCCGAGACGTGTTTCTACAAAACACAACTAACTCCCCTTCGGGAGCATTCGTTCTAGGTTTGATTCGCGATGGCGCGCTCCTGATTATGTAGCATCCATAAACTACGTGGCTCCATCTAGGTGGGGGGGGAGGGGTTGGCGGGAAAGCTACGCTGAGCTACGTGGGATAAGAGGGAGGGGTTTCCAAACCAAGCCACGTAGCTTTTTATTCATATTATTTGTAACAGTTAAAATTAGGTACAGAACACACAACAGCATGTGAATATTTATTTCTGTTATTTAACTATCTCTGTAAGTAATTTACAGAAGTCTGACAGGCGAAAACAATATAAAATATATTTAGGAATCGATGGGGAATAAAGCTACGTGCTACGTGGTTGAGAGGGGGGGGGGGAGGTTGAGGAAAAAGCCATGTCGGGCTACGTGGAGGAGGGGGGTTCACAGGAGGCCAAAATTGAGCTACGGGGTTTATGGACGCTCCATTAGCCTGGCCGATCAAACGTCCCATTCGATCAGGTCGTGTGGGGCTGAATAGTTTAGCATGAGGTTTCACCCTCCCCTTTTTTCATCTTCATACACATACTACACATAACAACACACATCTACACAAAAAGTAATACTTAACCGCATGGATGATAGGAACTGAAGATCTAACTCCGTATTAAGGCCAAGTATACATCGATCTGAAAGGTCCAACTAACTCTCGCATTGTGTCTTACTCATTACTATATATCATCACAGTTTATACATATCCTGTGAATACTACACAATAATGCATTTTTTTGTAAAATAATTGTAATTTTTAAAACATTGCAAATTTTAGTAGTTTATGGGAAATTTTGACTAATTTTTTTTAAAAAATTTAAATATATTTTTGTTTGTTTTATTATGCGGAAACAAGTAGATGTCTGTGTGAATACATTTTTCTTATTGAGCGAGGAAGCATCGTCAGGTGGTATCTCAATGTTACAAAGCAGCGCCCACGTTTGTGCCACAAAATATGTGCTGATGTTTTCCTAAGTAAGACAGTATCAGTGTCCGGTTAGTCGCGTTGTCGGGGACTGACTCAGTTCCGCAGTCGTCATCCTGAGAGTTGTCGCATCTCTCCCCCAACTTATTTGGAGAAGGGGATTCTAGTGGTCAGGAGCTACAATGTTAGGCGCTTTATTGTGTCCCTTAGAGAAATGGCTGATTGTTCGGGGAAGAAATCCAAATCCATTCACTGTTTATTCCGAGTGGCCTGATCCAAGTAGTGAAACACGTAATACCGTATGCCGCTGACCTACGTGGAGAGGTCAAAACTGTCGCATGCAAGCATGAATGGATGAAGCTTCCCGCCATGGTTCAGAGGTTATCCCAACTTCCTTCGAGCAGCTAGCTGAAAGGGTGAACTCTGTGCCCAGTGGCCACAATATATCGTGAGAGCTAACCATCTGCAGCAGCACTGACAGCACAGATTGTGGACCTCTGATTCAGAACCGGCTGAGGGGCTGAATCAGGGACTTTTGTTCTACTGTGATAATCTTGGCTGCAGATTCGTCGATCTTCACCATAGGGTTGAGTAGTGGAGGGCCCCTTGATTAGCTGTGGTGTGTATTACACACCTGAATCGACTAAATGGGTGGAGTGCATTGGGATGTTTTTGAGGCTCAGCTTGAAATACAGCAACAAGCAACCCAAATAAATTTAACGACTCATGTTAAGAGTAATTTATTAGAATCGTGATAGTTAAAAGTTCTCGTAATTAAACTATTGAACTGTTTGCAACAGACTGATATGGAAGTCGTCACTAGTAGTGCAGAATACGATATCGTAATCGATACTGAAAACTAATTAAAATCGGATAATAAGTACAGCAGAAATTTTTAATAATTGCATAGAACGTTTCCTGTACGGATAGACTGCATTATCATGGTGGCATTGTATTAATATCCGTTACTAAATATCACCTGCGTAATGAATTAGATGCCTATACGGTTTGCGAAATCATATGCATTAAACTCACCGTGGGCTGTTCAAAATTTATGCTATGTACCATCTAGCGTCTACCTGATACCAACATAAATGTCGTTAAGATACAATGTAAGTAATATAACACGTAGATTTCAGTGTCATGCCATTATACTCGGAGGTGATTTCAACTTGCTTTACTTTGTGTGGAGTAATTACGTACCCACTTTGACAATAAATTTGGCCGCCACTGAAAACTTCTATCACTCTTATTTTGCACAATCTGACATCAATGTCATCCTATGAAACAGTAACGCAATACTGGCTTGCCAGTATTGCATTACTGTTTCCTGGGATGACATTGATGTCATATTTTGCAAAATAAGAGTGGTAGAAGCTTTCAGCGGCGGCCAAATTTACTGTCAAAGTGTGTACATATTACTGGTGACAGGTATAAAATAGCTTGTGAAATCATTCTCAAACTGTTCAGAGGATATTATCTTGAACAGCTGGTCAGTGAACCAACGGGATGTAGCAACGGTAACGAAAACATTTTTGGTCTTATTACTACAAATAACCAGACATATTCACAAATATTTCAACGACCACAAGAATAAGCGACAATATAGCGATAATCGCAACCATAAAATCAAATACTGGTCACAAAAAAGGAAGGGCTTTTTATACATTCGATACGGCCTCAAAAGAATGTTTTACAACGTAATTGAGAAGAAATTACCGTACCATCAAAGTAACAAGAGGCACCAATGAATAGATAGAGTTAATTCTAGAATGTGGTTCATAGATCAAATATTGGGGAATTGTAATGCACATACAAAGAGATGGCCAAAAAACCTCTCGTGCGTCCCCATTTAGACTACTGTGGCGCAATTTCGAATCCGTATCGCAAGCCATTGTTTGACAGTATAGAGACAGTCCACAGAAGAGCCACTCGATTTGTCACTGCTTGCTACAGCCCTTACGAATGCGTCCAAAACGGATATGGAGAATGGCCTGGGATTGTTTGGCACTGACGACGTAAGATTCGTTTGATTTGATTCATTTACGAGTGCGATTAAAAACTTCGTCCACCTACGTACGTATCTGGGTCTCAATGACCGGAAGAATAAGATGAGTTGCCATTTTGATGCTTGTATGAATTTTTCCTACCTTCGTGGTATTCGAGACTGGAATGCACGTAGCAGAGATTAGGTTTGGTGCAAATAACCAGAAGCCAGCAACAGTTTGCACGCATCACTTTTTAATGAATAAAGTTTCTTGATGATTGGTGATAACCATGAAGAATTGCTATAGATAGTGTATTATGCAAGTATTTCGGTACACTGCTTGTATATAACCATAAACTTTTAACATTGCCATGCTACATTAATAGGTGAGACAATTCAATTTTTATAAAAATCATAAAAAATTATGTTGTAAGTGGTACAGTTACGTGTCCACCGCATGACTAGATCTATCATAATACCTTGGAATGGACTCTTGAAAACCTGAACACTTGAAACTCGATGCCGACAGCATGGCTATTTGCAACAACGAGTTAAAAAGCTATTTTATGATACTAACACACAAATAATTGCAAGAAGATTTGTATAAAGTAACACAGAAAATTTTATTTACCACCTGTGGGTACAATAAATGTTAAAATACATTCAAAAAGATTTGATAAGCTCTAATTTCCAATTTTAACATCCCATAGTCCAGTGATGAATTGTGATCGTATGACACTACACTTACATATACATCATGAATGTGTTCACCATAATATTTTTGCATTTGGGCACGAAACATGTAGCTAACGTGTTAAGAAATCCCGTTTAGCAATTCACAACTTGGGGGTGCTACGACTAACATGGTCATGGCACTTGTCACTGCCTACTGGTCTTGACAAACACGCCGCTTGCAAGATTCGTATTATGGAAAGACCATATTGTTTTCGTCCCAGAAACAGTTAGAAAAGAGGCTGTGTGGTAGCCGAGTACAATGCTTGTTTGGGCACAGTAAGAACTAAATCATATTCCAGGCAGAAAACATAACATTAATCCAAAGAATCTCTCAGACCAAACCACAAGATTTACTGTAAAATATAACAAAGGTAAATACGAAAGCAAATCTTTGCGTCATTTATAGGAAGATGATTAAATTTCTAAGGTAAGGGAAGACATTTAAATTTGTTAAGTTCAAAAGTAAGTAGATGGGATAGTTACACTCAAAGAATCGAAGATAATAAACAAAAAATGAGAAATCAGGTGTGTAGGAAAATTACCAATGGAGCATATGATCCGTCGCAATTAAATTAAAAAAAAAAAAAAAAATTGAGTTCAACTTTACTGAAGTGGCAACCAGTATTTTATCTCGCAAATATAAGGCAATAGCTTCAGTCATTAATAATAAAATTCTAAATGATCCTGCATGTAATAAAACCTAGCTAGCGACTATTGCCACAAAAGCTGAGAATGCATTTCTCTCTTTCACCAGCTAAAACGGAATATAAAATATTTTACACCTCGAAACTGGGTTATTGGTTAAATAAAATTTCCTAATATACGCGAATATAGCTGACATACAAATAATTGTCTTATGGAAGCACGATTATTCTCTGAATCAGTTAATGTGCCAATAATCGATCCACATAACCAAAAGGGCGATACCTCACTGACAGAAGAGTATAGACCAATATTGATTACATCAGCAATTTTAAAGATAAAGGGGATGCTATGCACAAAAGTATTAATTTGTATCTCCCGCACCAATGATTTACCCAGATTAACTTTGATTTTAGAAAAGGGGGGGGGATAAATAAATAAACCCACTCACACAACGAGGTAACACACGCTAGGATGCGATGGTTAGTAAGACGTTAAGTACTTACTTGTTGCGAAATTTTGAGAATAACAGGACATTTAAAAACCTTTCTATTACAAGTTTGTTTCTTCCTATAAGGATTAAGATTTACTGTTGATAATCATGAAGAATAAAGTTCTACACTAAGCGAGAAATGTGAGCGTAGCAACCTGTTAATAAACTAGCTACGTATTTTTTGAACGTTAATTGGAGTATTTTTCGAAGCGGAATGTTCTGTACTGTATGTTTTACTCTTGCGCAGCGTGTTCCAACAAGCCTGACGTTTGATCGAGGGTTGGACGCCGCAAGGTGACACCGGCGTGTTGTTCATCTAGATTACGGTTTTTACGAGTTTTCCTATAATCACCTGTGGAAACGCTTGGGTAGTCACCATAATTAGACCTCAGGCAAACAGAATAAACCATAACGCGATAGAACAAAGCTTTAACTGCTTGTAGAAAACTCACCAACCTTCAATAATTTATTTATTTACTTATTGCTTTACGCCTCGTCGAGGTAATTAGAGACGATAAAGGACTGGGAACAAGGAACGAGAAGGAATTCGACCATGGAAGCATCCCGGCATTCGCCTGGAATTATTTGGGGAATTCATTTATATCTACTTCAATAACCACCGTGAGCAGTAAAAGCAAAGTAATATTCCGCAAACAGATTAAAAACTTTCTCTGTTCATACTATCGTGTTTTACAATGTCTTATTTATTTTCGAACTGAATAAAATGCTTCAAACTTCTCTCCAAGGCCATAGCAGTTTATATAAAATTCTGCTGCGTGGATATTTTTTCGTTCAACGGCATCATTTTTACTGGGACATAGTATTCGTCAACATCGAGCTTCGAATTCAGATTTCCTAAAATCACTCTCGCAATTCATAGATATTTCATTAATGAAACTCACGAGTTAATTCATCCACGCTCCTCGCAAGCAAACCTCTTGGGGCTGTAACTTACCAGTAAGTACCTTTCTGAAGCTTGGAGGACACAGTTTTTTTTCCCTCCCAGTCGCATATAAGAAACTGCAAGGAGCAGAGGATGTGACTAAATCTTACAACAGATCTCGGCAATATTTTACCGATTCGCATACCTCAGAGAAGCATTTAGGTAAACAAAACGCAACCAGGTTCGCCCACCATAAACGTCGTCTGAGCTGTTCAAAGAGATCAGTTAATGCCGACTATATTCAAAAGGTAATGACACGAGTTTAACTATTTAAAATGAAAATTTCGGTTGTTTGCAGACAAAGACATTGTAACATCCATCATAACAACACATTCCTCACAGATTTTTACTTACAGGAGAGGTTTTCGACAAGAATAAGACACCGTTTGTTTCAGCACCATTGTCTTAAATGAACTTGTGTTGTCCAAATCAAAATTTTCCCTGTGAAGTCATTTTGGGCCTGAAAAACTAGCCAGAAGAGGCGTTCCAGCACCTTTTTCTTGCATGACAGAACTACTGAATTTGATTCTGCGACTGCGGCATGGTCTTTTTTTGAAGGCAACAAGTCTAAATGATTTTTACTTTTTAGTAGCAAGTTTTCTCTACCTGTCGGTCGAGACAAGCTAATGCATGGTTATGTCCAGAAAATTTCAGATTAGAGCTATAAAATATGAAATATTTACTTTTAGGCATCGTAACTCCCACCACCTTGAAAGTAGCCCCCGGTACCTGAATACACAGGTTGAACATTTTTTTGGAATGAGGTTCTGTTACAGCCACGAGAGATTCTCGCTGTTTCTCCTCTACCTTCTGTTTCTCCTCTACCTTCAAGATCTGATGACTCATTTAACAAGGGGTACACTGAAGGATGCTCCACGTAGATTGTGTTCAGTACATGCAAACATGAGAAACAAGTCAGCGGCCAGTCCTTCAACCATGAGAAAGCATGAAAATCAGCCATTTTCAACTCAAAAACTGCCATCTGAGGAAGTCTTTCCTGGGCACGGAAAGTAAGTAGGTAGGTCAAAGTCACAGAGTGCTAAATTAGGCTAATGGTGAAAGGCAGCCGTGTACAGAACGAAATGTGTGTTGTAATGTAGGTGGAAACTTTTCTCGCTCGATTGAACCAGTCGTTTTCTTCGAATATCTTTACGAAGCCATCTGAGTACGAATCTACAGTATGCGGAATTCATTCTCTGCCTTGAATGACAAATTCTGATCAATTCTGATTCACACCAAAAACTACAATGAGCCTTCTCTTCAAATTGCCCTTGTCGGAATTTCTACTGCGGATATTGTTGCTTCGTTTCCGGACGCGGGTTCGAATATTGGTTTTCCTTGGTTTACCAGAATAACTCTTGACAAAAACGATTCGTCGTTGGAAGTAAGTTCTTCCAATTCGCCGCAAACATCAGGGAGGCGCTGCCTGTCAACAGGTGTGGAACAAACTTTGCCGCGATTCGATGCGTGCCCAATGCTTGCGATAAACTTTGCTGACATGTTCCGATACCTAAACAAAGTTTTCCATCAAATCTTTGAACTGTCAGACATCGGTCTTCCCGAATTATTTCTTTAACTTTGGCAATTCTCTCAGGTTGAATTGAGATTGAACGTATTCAGGAATGCTCATCGACTTCCAGTAAAGTTCGGTCAGCCTTAAATCACGAAAACCACGGCTTAAAGGCTTTACCTTCAATATTTCTCCAGAGTTTAAAACAAAATTTCACCCGAAGGAGCTACTTTTTTGGCGTTCATCATAAAAATCGCAAGAGGCACCGTACCAGCTAGCAAGTTGAAACCTGTCACGCAGCATTGTTAGGCACGTAGGCTAATACTCACACCTATCGGTGTAAATAGGTACTAGATTACGTCCTAACGTCAGTCATATTTTTTGATACCACCTCGCAGTGGTGTTAATATCTGCGAAATGATAAATAAAGCAGTTTTGGCAATAAGTGACAATATGCTAATTATCTAGCGTTGACTTACAGATCGTTACCAAAACCGGAATATGGGACATCGTCTTCTTAGGTACTAGAAGTGATCTACAGGAAGAGAACAGCGTTAGTATGGATAACTTGCGGTCTGGGCGTAGCAAAACCTACGTTCAAATTAAGCCCGGTAATTTAAAATATTAAGAAATTTCCAGACAAACGATATAATCTCCTTCAAATTGATCATGGGTAATAATTAGTCAAGAAAGAGGATAAAGATTTTACTGACCGGAAGCACTGTAAGAAATTATTACACTCCTAAGAACAAGTGTCATAAATCCGTAATTATTAGATATCAATTTCTGCAGAAAATCCAATTTTGCAATTAGGCGCCAGCGTTGATCCAGGAACGCAAAACGCAACTTATCTCCGTTTACACATGCTATCAGCACACCGTGAATCAAGTATCGCATTTTCAATTACGTCTTCAACATAAGTATTATTGTAACCTAAATTGCACAATTTTCAACAAAGGAAATAATAGTTACAGCCAATCTGATACAACTATCCAGTTTTTCTGCTCCACCGATTTTATAAAACTCCGGAATAATTTAATCTGAATAGGCGATTGGTGACTTCAGTGCTTGTTGAGTTTTCCTTCTTACTTCTACTTTGCTGTAGCAGTACCTTCTGACCATCCCTTGGATTCCAAACGCCACAACTGCCCAACTTTCTACTGATTTTCTTCAAATACTCTTGATATTGATTCTTTTGTCCAATCCTCCATAGGCGTTTCCCCTTTTTATCAGTAACCATTCCAGCAATTTTTGGGGCCATCTCTATTGTGTAACATGACATTGGGAATGATCTGGATATATAGACCAATTACTGAACTCTACTGGTAGAAATAATATTAATCTTGTTGAATGGAGGACTCATTCAAGTTTCACCAGACCGACTAAACGTGGAGTTGCTTGGTCATCCACCTTAAAGCTGCGTATCGACTATGCTTGGCAGCCACGCGAGCCATGTCCGAGCCCGCCAAACCGGCTATTTGCCGCGCGAGACATTTCTGGTGAAGAGCGCGGCTGCCGCGCGCAGCAACGTAATCCAGCCAGGATTGCGTGGAAAACTATTAAGTACGGTCTTTTCGTGAAGCCACCACGTGCACGAGTAGCTGCCACTTCCACTGTGATGCATCACATTGTATACTAAAAACTATGCGTTGGTGGATACTGAAATTGTACTTTAACAGAATGCAGTATGGTATAAAACTTATGGAGATATGAAGCCATCGTGGATATGATGAACAAGTTTTACAAGAATTACAACGGTTGAGTTAGAGTTCTTAAAATCATTAACTGAACCAACTGTGAATGAAGTGAACATTCAATTTCGGGAGGCGATTTCAGTTACTCAAAGTCGCAGTAACTGTTGTAGACTCGTCTACTAGTCAGCAACACCTGTTCCGCGTTTCACAACAGTCATTTTCGAGAATAGTTCCAGATGTTTTTGACGCATTATGCGACGCTCTGATAGAATGGGTACAGGTAAGGAAATAATACCCGTTTTATATTAAAGCTATCATTGTTATTCAGTATTCTGTTGTTATTCTTAACGTGTACTTATTGCTTAGGTAAAATGTACTGAGTTAATCATGTCATTTGGCGATTCTATAGATTCGTTGATTGGAGTTTCAAGTAATGGTTGTGGTGGAAATGGAGGTGATATTTATTAACGGAGTCTGATTGGGCTGCACATTTGCTATTTCACAAAAAATCGTTAGCACCGTACAATTGTATTAAAAGACGACACTTTTAGTTATCCTTGGTAGCAAACTGTCACTGTGCCGCGCGAGCCAACTCCAACAGATACCCCCGTCTCAACTGTGCGCGAGCCAAGTAGTGGAGGGCCTTGCCGTGTTCCTGAATACCGACAGAGAATGGCACGCAGCGCGGCATGTTCCACCGCGCCAGTGTTGGAGTTGGATCGCGAGACAACAGCAGATCCACTATGCGCGGCTGCCGCGCGCGCCAATGTTCGAGGGTTTGCCGCGCGCAGTGGATACACAGCTTTACATACCAAGCTCGGAGAGGACAGGGGGGCGGAAGGGGAACATGACCTTGAGCCGTCAGTTGATAGTGAACAGGATATAGTTAACATATCTGTCCCGCTGATAAATCTCCGTAGCTGGGTTCATACGCACAGGAACGTGATACATCGAAGAGAAGGACATGGCAGAAGTTTTGAAATAAGATCTAAGTTGTTGTAAAATAAGAGGTTCACGTGAAAGAGCCAGCAAATGATAACTTTCAGACTTTATGAGAGCAACGTAGAAGCTGATGCCCAATCAAAATGACAGTTTCATTGTTTATACACTAATAATGAATTTTTTTACATATTTCATGACCGAGGAACCCCGGATGCTCTTTCTACGAGGCCACGACTGGCTGACAGTATGCCGACAAAAGGAAACCGTCGCTTCCGTAGCTGTTTCCGGAGAGACCTGAAGTGGAGAGAGTGACTTCTTCTTAGGTTCTCTAGTATAACATTTCAAACCTTCAGCTGAGCAATGTTTTGCAGCCAGTATTCTGATGTGGTCCAACACGTTGCTCAGATGTAATGACTGACGATGCCTGGCCGTAGAGGGGAGCAAGACTGATTGCATTCGACTTCACATGCTCGTAATCCACTAGCCTCATCCACAGCAAAGACGTAGGTGCACACTGTAATGCCCTGATAGTCTCTCGTGCAGTGTAAAAACAATTCAGTTTCATATTATTTAAAATTATAAACAACTCAATGATCTGCTATGAATTTGTCTATGTCGGTCTCATGTTTGTGTTTTAATAAACATTCACTTGTTGTTTGAACATTTGATAATTTAATAAATAGTGTATTGTCATTTATTAAATTCAGGAGTGTTTTAATTAATTGCAAATATCATTGTCTCACCTCATCCTCATGCTAACATTCATGAAATTATTAGTATTAAGATTCATATTTACTACCCAAATATTTAAAAATTAGTGCGATACACCACATCTGTCTTTCCGGCATATTTGGTAGTCTGTACGGTGGATAGTACTTAAACTGTATACATTGGTAAGCAATTATTGTACAGGTATCAGAATTAATATTATATTGGTATTTAAGAAAGCAGGTCAGCATTGGAGTAAAGTCCATGAAAAGTCTCTTGTTTATGACTTTCTTTAGCTTGTCTGGGCATGTATGTAACTGCAGATAGTAACGGACAGAAGGAGATTTCAGAATATTGATTTTGGTGGCAATGTAACAGGCTTGCATTGTATTAACATTTGTCTCAGAAGACTTTTGAACGGTAAGATAAATGTTCTGCATATCTTGTGAGTAGTATAAGCTGGGAGACAAGTAATGAAACATTAGTGTAAGCTGATAAAATTAATGCAGGTGAAGCAAAGTACTATGTGTGTTTATTTCTTTTTAATAAATGCGTGTAGCGAACCAGCATTTTTTTTAAAAATGTGTTTGTACAACTGGAACTAGATTTGTTGTATATATTGATTGTGGAGTGGAAATTTTAAATAGAGATTCAACAACAATCTTTCTTAACCTAACAGGTGACCTATCTATCGATGTTTTGGTGTACCCAGAACGCATAATTGAATCTACTCCATGCCTTGCAAGATATTCAAAAAATAGAGGATTATTATAAGTCAAAATGTTTTAGAGTATGTGGCGGTGGATCTGCACTGCTCTTTAAGGAAAGCAAGAGGAGGATTTACACCTATTTTCGTGATGCCAAAATTTTTCAGGTTGTACAACATTCGGAAGGCAACCGGAAAGACCTTATTGGACAAACTACAAAAAAGTTATTTCGAAGAAGTGAGTCACCCTTAGTCAAAATTGTTAAACAGTGGGAGTCAATTTATTGGGAAGAGATGGGGAAAATGTTTGCAAGAATCTACGATCAGACACGTCAATATATTCCTTATCACTCAGCAAAAAACCCAGCTAAAGAGTTTATAAAGGAAACTGTACGTTTATGACGTACTAACGTACATACTGCAGTCACAAACACACAACTTAGATTGCGCATGTGAAGGAATTTGGGATATTATGAACAGCAAGACCATATTTTTAAATTAATGTAGTACTGACGTCTGTCTTTCAAAGGTATTCGGAAGTCAAGTAACACCACATGTTATGAGGTAAATGTTTGTAGGGAGGATAATATATAACTGTATATATTTAGTAATTACTTATTGTAATGATATCAGTAATTAGTATTTAAGTAATCAGCAGGTTGACAGCTCAGCAAAGGAGTTAAGACTATTATTAATATGAAAATTGTGTCTGGTTTATGACTGTCTTTGGTACATTTTTATATTTCAGTTTCATCTGTTGACAAATCATCAATTTGTCAGCTACCGTAGCCAACGCCTTATTCAATGTTGGCCATTATAACACGATTGTCTACAAATAGCTGTTACATAAAAGTTATATAAATTAAGCTGTTTTCTGGAACTGTACTGTTATTGTGAAGTATCCTATTATGATTTTAGGTTCTTGGTTTTCTTTGCACTTTGTGGAAAACCATAACGCCTGCCCACATTAAAGGTAAACACTCTGGCCGATAAAGTGACCTTTTTTTTCGAAGATGAAAAATATAAATTCTTCAATTTCTTTGTTTAGTCGTTCGTAATAATTCACAACTTTACTTTGTTGTAACGGATTGCCCTATATGCTTCGTATTCTGTATTTCATTGTAATAAAGACCACATTCTCTCTCTCTCTCTTAGAGGGAAAAGAAACTTTTTGATACAGCTGGAGGCGCAGTTAATTAAATGAGAAAAAGCGAATTATATTTTAACGACGCAGTTGTTTCTGACAGAAAAGTTGAAATTTGCGTGTGTCCTGGCACTGTCAAGCTTCATTTGAGAAGCGTAATGTCATTCTCTAGGTTCCACCTCTTTTCCTTTATATCCAACGTACCGGTTCGTAAAACTTTTCTGTTCAATTTGCTATAAGAATTTCAGGCCTTAAAATGCTTAGTCTAGGTAGGAGGCAGCACAAAAAGTAATTTTTACGTAGTATTCTGATGACTCATATCGTGTGGAAACAAGGGAGACGGGAATGATGGGGTAGTTATATACTGGTTATCGAGCAACTGACAGGTTACACAAAACATTACACGTCTTTCTGTGATGATAATAAGGAGTTCCTGTCAGGAAATGGCAGAATCACCGGTTATAGGACAAAGTTGTGTAGTGATATGTATGAAAGCGCGTAAAAGTATAGTGGGCCGTTGGGTTAATTCGTACATTCAGCAACCTTCATATGTGTGAGTGATGTACAGCGAAAGGCTATTTTAAGTATAATTGTAATTGGATGAACAGAGATGGCTAGCGTGGGTCTGAGCATGTAATACCAGATTTTAATTTCCACTAAATTCATTGATTCAATAGTAACAGGCGCATACAACCTGGTATGATATCAGCATCAGACTAATGTTTAGAAGCGGAGAAAATATAATCATATTTGTCTTTGGTGTAATTGAGTTTTAGAGTGATTATCATACTATTTAGTATATTGTTGGCGTAAGAATGTAGACTGTCACTTTTGGCTTGACCGAAAGTAGTCTTTGGTAGTGTAATGTGACGATTCTCCGCCACATTCCAAGTTCGAATTTATTAATATCAGAATTAGATTTGATAAAGCTCGGGCGTCAATTGTATATATGTTTCATTCAATATGCAAAACTACTATGAATTAAAATGAGTGGATATCGGGCACTGTGGAAATAAGACACTGTTGTAACGGTGTTATTTCGAGCCGTCCTTTGTGGGAGACAACGGTCGGTAATCTCCACGGTGTCACTATGTCTACGTCAGACAAAAGGCTGGATTTGCCAAAGTGTTTTCCTTGGGGATGGTAACCGCTGGACTCTAACGGTAAAACCGCTGTCCACTCCTTGTCATCGACGCGACCCGTATGTGGGAAGAGTCAAGCAAATCAAAACTCGCATGGACTATGTGACTTCAGATTTGAATCCCGCGGACCAATCTCCGCGGTTCTTATATCTAAACACTGAAAATTTTGTGTTCCGCATGTTGTCGAGAGGCGGCGAGGCGTGGCCAGAGTTTAGCTGCGAGCGGAAGACGTGGCGAGAGATTCATTCGGTTCTGGACCCTGGTCCTGCATTCGGTTCTGGACGCTGATTCTGCATCCTGTTCTGGACACTGGTTCTGGACGCTGTCCCTAACTCTGTTTCTGACTTCAGCTGAGGCTGAGCGGTACGATCTGGCTGACAAGAGCGTTCGGTCTCTGAATGCGAGAGAGTATCTCGCATGCCGTGAGCCATCTCCGGACCACGCCGCTGTCGACGCACATCTTCAACGGAAATCTGTTAACCGTCACAGCCACAGGTCGTGCACTTTATGAATACTTATTAATGAACCATAAGCGACTTGAGAAGGATGTCAGTGATCGAACTTATCAATAAATACCTCCACTGAGCTAGTAGGCAAAAGTACAAAAGACATAATTCGTTTTTAACCACATGTGTTCATTTTAATATTGTACTGCATCGAACAATTCTAATAGTATGCTTTGTACAATTTATAAATGGTATCTACGTACCATTTTGGCGCCCTGGTTTATATCATAAATTAAACTGAATGTGATGCTCTTATCACAAGTTTATTATAATGTATCCTGAATATTATTTGTCCATGAGCTTTAGACATTGATTATTTAATTTGTTTCATAACGTAGAAATACATTGTTTGTTTGCTTTGATAAATGGCTAATTACAGCTGTGTGCGTTGCTTTGCCATGTTGAAAGGTTTTTTTTTTTTAAACTGCTTTATGTCTCTCAACAGCGAGGTCTTTAGAGACGGGGAAGGATGGGGGCAAGGAATGGGAAGGAATTCGGCCATGGCCTTTTTAAGGAAGCATCCCGGCATTTGCCTGGAGTGATTTGGGAAACCATGGAAAACCCAAATCTGGATGCCCGGACGGGGATTCGAACCGCCGTCCTCCCGAATGCGAGGCCAGAACGCTATCTGTTACACCACCACGCTCGGTTTGAAAGTTTTGATGTCAACTCTAAAGTTAAATACGCCCAAGCATGTAATTGCCAGCGACAACTAATAAATGTTCCATTGTGGCAATTCACCTGCAATCCTGCTAAAATCAAAATTCTTGTAGAATAATAGTTTCAGAGTACCCTTACAATTCAACCCTTTCACTTATTAATCCATATGAATATGATATTTAAGAAGTAATATGATTCAAAAGGAAAATCATATCACTGCAGGGAACGTACCCCTACAGTAGTAATCTACAAAAGTAGTATGCAAATACGCGTGGGAGTGTTTTGAAAGTAGGGTACTGCCGATGATATCGGCTGGATACAGCGTGAATTAACAAGAATGTGCATGTGGGAAACATAACTAGAATTTTGTGAAGCATTTTGGATATTTAACTAAGAATTTTTTTATTATTATTATTATTTACTTGTGGCTTTACGCCTCGTCGACGTCGAGGTCATTAGAGGCGGGATGGGACTGGGGACAAGGAACGGGAAGGAATCCGGCCATTGCCGTTTTGAAGGAAGCATTCCGGCATTCGCCTGGAGTGATTTGGGGAAACTATGGAAAACCCAAATCTGGATGCCCGGACGGGGATTCGAACCGGCGTCCTCCTTAATGCGAAGCCAGAGCATTAACAGCTCACCGACCACCCTCGGTGAAATTTCTGGTGTATCTGTTGGAGACGAGTGTGGACACTGTTAGCGAAAACTATATCAGTATTTGTGAAAGTATGTAGAAGAATAATATCACCGTACCTTCATTTCACATTAACGAACCAACCCTCGCATTCGGGAGGACGTGGGTTCGAATTCCCATCTGGGAAACCAGATTTGGGTTTTCCATGGTTTCCCCAAATCACTCCAGGCGAATGCAAGAATGCTTCCTACAAAAGGCCATGGCCGAATATCTTCCCGTTCCTTGTCCCCTATCCTTTCCTGTCTCTAATAACCTTGACGTCGACGAGGCGTAAAGCCATAATAAAAATTAACCAAGCGATATTCGGACAATAATATTAATTACAATTTTGTTGATGAGCATTATCAGGAGTATAATGTAGCTTGAAAAATAAACTTTCTCTGTGAACCATGCAGCCATCGGGAAAGACTTGTCATTTGTGGAAGTACAACTAGTCATTAATAAACATCACTGCTACCTCATCGATAGCCTCGTGGCCGTGCCATTCAAATCAAGTTAACTACTATCCTGTGATTAATGAACCCGAACGTTATTAGCAAACATAACCCAGTAGACTAATTATGCACTATTAGCCTACAAGTTGAATTTTATGAATCCTCTTAGTGGCATCCACGCAGGCACAAGACGTATCTCATAAACGCCACTGACAGGGAGAATCGTACCCAATTCTTACGCTAACAAATCTATCCTCATTGCATTACCAAATCCATCTGCATTGCATTAGTAGAGTTTTCTTTCCCAGCCATTCATGACGTGCGGCTGCATGTTATCTAAACCTATATGATATCGACCATAATCCACGGGAAACTTGGGAATGGGGAGTTTCCTGAGCGGGGTTCATGTTTAAAATTGAAAAAATTTGCCCTTCTCATTGGTAAAGTTTGTGTATGTGTTAGCCAGTTTTGACGATCCGGGAAACAGTTTGTCTACATTTAAGTTCTGGCTGTCACGTCTGACTTGTTTTCGTCAAACACCTACCTGGCGTCGCAAACAACCTGCAAAGTTTGAATAGAATAACCGAGCGTGGTGGGCGAGCGGTTAACGCTCTGGCCTTGCATTCAGGAGGACGCCGGTTTGAATTCCCATCCGGGCATCCATTTTTGGGTTTTCCATGGTTACCCCAAATCACAAATGATTCCTTCAAAAGGCCATGGCCGTATTCCTTCCCGTTCCTTGTCCCCAGTCCCATCCCGCCTCTAATGAACTCGATGTTGACGAGGCGTAAAGCCATAAGTAAAAGAAATGAGCAGAATGATGTATGGTTGCCCCTCTTAAACCATAGCGAGGGACAGTGAATTACCACCGAATCCAGTCCTGGCATGCCGGAGGTCATATATTCGATCTTCGATTCGGCTATTCAGATTTATGTTTTTCATTGTTTCCCAGACGAATGCAGTGAAGTTTTCTTCCCAAACAGACATGCCGGATATCAGTTCAGAGTCCGCTTCCGGCTTTAATGTTTTAGTGGTCAACGAGCCGTAAAGCGATAAGGAAAATTTGTGAGTACTTCACTACAAGTCCTACTGCAAGTAATGTTCTGGATTCACATTCCACCTATAACAGTACCAAGCAGGCATTCCGGCTAAATAGCCTCTCGCTCTCATTCTTATAGGTCAAAATTGTACGGCCAAGTCGAGCCAGCGGCGGCACTGCCTACCCTTTACTTGAAGAGGTCTTGGACATTTTTGCACCATAATTTCTTCGGTCTTATTGATGCAACATGCCTTAAATTTCAGTTATATAGATATCGGCAATTTAAAAAAAAGTACTTGATTTCGTGTCGTTTCTGTTCTTAACTTGGATTTTATATACCCAAAATTCCCCGACTTTGTTATAAATTCAATCACTCACTGACTGACTGATGGTCATCCAAATTGTAAGGTACTTCCCGTAGTCGTAGAGGGCTAAAATTTGGTACACAGATAAAGTTTTACTCCTAGATTATAAGAAAAGTATCTAACTTGTATTTCTATATATCTACTCCAATTGTGAACTCGCTTTCTGCCTTAATAATTTTATATGCCTCAGATTTTCTCTACAGACGGAGAGCGCTAAATTTCACTACTGTGTTAAATTTTACTTCTTTTCTTTCATTACTTTGGCTTTTTGTAGTTGTAAGTTAGAAAGAGCAACACATTTAAGGTATTTATATAGGTTTAATAAAACATGGCATTCATAATGGTCAAGTCACCAGAGTTTTTATTGTACTTAAAAGATCTTTACAACCAAGAGAAACCATTCTGTTTCAGAAAGTGACCTGGCTCAGAACAAGATCTCATTAAAATCTCATAACTTTCTGTCATTGCACAAGTAAAAGTCTTGGCCTATTTTTACAAGAATTGTTTTTGTGGGATACATACGACAGACACAAAGACATTCATAAGGAACAAATGGAGTACTACAGCACAGTAACCCGTCAACATTCGCCGAGCATCTCATAGAAAATAATCCTCCAACAGACAAAAAAAAAAAAAAAAGACGCAACATATAAATATCCTTATAGTCTACAACTAAGGACACAACAAACACACACTCTGTAGCAAAAATACTATTTTAATAAGGAATAACCAGTAACAACGTGGCAGACAACAGACACGAAAATATTATTAGGGCGAGCGAAGCCAGCCCCTACACTAGGAGACGATTTGTACACTTTTTGAAAAAACCGCTGCACCTATAGGTGTGAAACTGAGCATACTAATTCAAAGTCAATTCTAGTTGTGCCATAAATCATTATTTTTTTTAAAAAAAATTGCAATGATTTTTATTATTTTTATTCCTTCTTGCTGACTAGGAGAGGTCTTCAGTATGGAAATCGCGATCGCAGAACGAACAAGTCTGGTAAATAATACGTCACCTCTGGTTTCTCGCCATAAAGCAGTTCTGCCTGGTAGACCTCCGTTTAAAAGAAATGGAGGATTAAAAATTGTAAATATTGTGTCAAAATGACTTATACCTGCACGGAAGAACTGCTGTTAGTAACATAGGTTTAGCCTTGCGTGTTAAGGCGGCTTGTTCCTAAGCGGGGGATTCTATGTTCGATACCACGACCCGCGAAATATTCTATTTTGTGTTTGTATTCTTTTAAAATTGCTATTCGATCTTGTAGCATTACAAATTTGTTTTGAAAAAATCTTCAAATTATTTATCTTCCTTTGGATTATGTAAATCATAAAAACATTTCAAACAAAAATTACGTGCTACCAGGAACATTTTATAAGGGACTAGCTGTTATTTCCGTCTTCTTACGAGTGAACTAGAATTGTATTGCCAGAATTGGATATAGAAAGCTGTTAGTAAAGTAAGATTTGTCCCAAACAACACCAATTCGGCATAATATGACAAGAAAGCCATCACTTTATCATTCGACCGTCGAACCTGTCTCATGAAGAGAATCAATTTCCAACATATTTAAAAAGAGAAAATTAAACCAAGGTTTGGGGATTGGGGGTTTCACTGAGGGCATCTTTATTTCAGCTTTGCCTTTTCTTCTTTCTTCACCATGAGCATCAGATTCTTGGGGTCTAATAACTTTAGCTGCTCGTGCTCTTCTAGAGCTACACCTTAGGCCAGGTTTACGCCCGCAAGGCATGTCAAAAAATTAGAGAAAATGAACTGGTGCGAGAAACTTTTATGCAGACACAAAGTAATAGTACAGTGCAGAGCAGATCGACATCTATACTAAATAATATGTTTTGTCTCTAAACGGAATTTACTAATAAATCATACACTAACAGACTGCGCTTGCAGCACAGCTTGAGCAACCAACGTAACATTACAGACTAACACACGCTTTCATCTGTATGTCGCCATTCGATAAGTTCTCAAAATTTCGTGATTAAAACTGTTATTCGTAACGAAAAAAATTTCCTGTGTCCTTCCTACAGATTCAAAGTATTTCCTTGTAAAATTCCATCAATATCGGTATAGCCATTTAGTAGTCAAAACGTAATAAAAAGACAGACTTAATTCCGCATTTAGAATATTATTATTGCAGATCAAACACACACTGACTGCGAGAGAAACAACGCCTGAGGTATCAATATAGCGTAAAAAAGTATATACCTACAGCATTGCTAGAACACCTACCATTTGCCAGGCATTACACCCCTAAATTTGTGATATCTACAGTTTAACATGAAACCCGAACAATTGAACGTCCAGGCGTGGATCATACGATCAAAAACAATTCTTAAAAACTTTTGCTTCCATCGGGATTTGAACCAGAGACCACGCTTCAAACATAAGTAAGTAAGCGCGATAACCACTGAGCTACCAACCCGCTATACTGCAAGGTACTACATAGACTTACACATCATGTGCATCTGCCTATCGCCGTTTCGGTATTTCTTCAAAATTACATGACCATATGTATTATTTATGCAGAAAAAGTATCCTATGTCCATCCTAATGCCAAATTGGATCTAATTGTCAAATTTCATCACGATCGGATTAGCCGTTTAGCCCAAGAAAAGTAACAAACAGACAGAGAGACAGAGTTACTTCCACATTTATAATATTAGTATATATATCCTTCCACATATACATACAGTATTTATTATTGATGTAGGAAAGCAGATTTCGTTAACATTTGAAAATTCCGGCCGTTTTTTGGATCATCTCGTCAGTTTGTAATATTTAATTTATTATGTATGGGAGCACGTTGATATGAACAAAGAAGATGGAAGCATTTCTATTACTAGTAAATGTTTGAAAGAAGTGCAAATTAATTTACTAAAAAGTTCCTTTCATTCTTAGATTTATAACAAAATTTAAATATAACCCAGGTATTGAAAACAACGAAATTTTTTTACGAGCGACAAGTTTTGTTGCATGTTCCTTGACGACAATTAAATGATCTAAATCCACAAGATAGCACCTGGAAAATTATAAATGAGCAGCATTTTACAAATGAAGATATGTATTTTGAATAATGATTTAGATTATATGCTACATAATTTAGAAGACGAAGAAGATTTTGAAGAAATAGACCAAACAGAAGTAAATCAACCATACGACTGGATGAATGTAGCCGCTGGACCAAATAATAATCAGTCAGAAGTGGGTCTAGGTAGAAGAGAAATCGATATCCAATATAATTGGCATACTATGTATTTCAAATGGACAAGTATTGAATATATTAGAACATTTTATTGAAAATGAAAAATTAGCAGAAAATCAGAGAAATGTTTATGCTCAATATAACTTACCAACCAATATTTTTTTATTCATGAACAACAAGAACTGACAAATATATTTGAAAAACAACTTAATTATCTACAAGGTTATGAAGAAGAACTTCCAGTGAAAAGAACTGCTGTTCAAGGGAAAGCTGGATCTGGAAAAAGTACATTAAATAATTATTTCATTATTCGATTGAATCAAACATTGGGACCGTCTTCTTATCTATTTGTTATTTGTTGTGGTTGTTTTTGTGGCTTTAGGGCGCGTCGACAACGAGGTCATTAGCGCCTCTTAGCTATTGCTTGCGCCAACGGATGCTACTGCTGTTAATATAAATTGTTCAACAATACATTCCAAACTTTTAATTGGAGTAAATAAAGTATTTAGAGAGTTCAGTTTACAATCACTTTCTCAATTTCAAGGGGAAATTCATGAGTGTACATTTCTGTTCAAAGATGAAATTAGAATGATTGGATGCAGTCTTTTGAGGAAAATGGATTTACGATTACGAAGAGCTATTCCTTCAAGACAAGATGAACCATTTGGTGGATTGGTTGTTTATTTTTTGGGAGGATATCAAACAGTTAATGACAGACCACTTTACAGTGACAAAACAGAAGGAAATGAATTCCTCTTAGATGGGAAATTGTTATTGAAATCAAGTTTTCAAAAATTTGGTTTTTTATCAGTATCATCCGACAAAATGAATCTCAACGTATATTTCCAGATATACTTGATCGTATTGGGAATGGCTAGAGTACAATTGAAGACTATAAAAAATTAATGACACGTTGTCTACGAACTTTTCCATTACAAGAACTTAAGTTTTTCCACGATGTTATCAGACTATTGCAATAAATAAAGATATAAAAGAATTTAATCATCAAACATTAAAAGAATTGCGTCAAACTATCGCTTATATTCCAGCTGTACATCTTTGTTCTGCATCGAAATCAGCAAGTGCTGAATTATTAGGTAGACTAGAAGTTGCCTACTGGATCTCAAGTTATGCTACGCTCTAATTTATGGGTGGAAAAGGGATTAGTGAATGGAGCTTTAGGTTATGTTCAGGATATTATTTATGAAGAAAATCTAAGCCCGCCTGATCAAATGCCTCGAGTGATAATGGTTCGTTTTGAAAATTTTCCTTCAACTTATTAAAATAGTGGTTGTGTTCCATTTCCACGCACAATTAAATTTTGTAAAAGAGGGAATATCACTTTTTCAAGAAAACAATTTTCCTTAGAATTAGCTTTTGCAATAACAATTCATAAAGCGCAAGGTTTAACATTGGTTGAAGTAGTTGTAGATACTGGACACAAAGAAACTTCTGTAGTTTTAATATATGTTGCGTTAGCGAGAGTAAAAACTTGATAAAGCCTAGCATTAAATAGAAGATTTTGTTATGACAGCATTAATAATATTAAAAATTCAAGTATGTTAAAATTTATAAATCAGGAAGAAACTAAATTTTCTATCTGATTACAGCCAAATTAAATAAATTGATTTTTTTTAAATATTTAAAGATTGTGTCTTATTAAAAATGTGCCTAATTATTTTTTGTCAACAAACTAAAACCACGGTTATAATGATAGTTCGTGAAGTTTAAATATTAAAATTCTTATAATTATTTGTAAATGTCTTTAGTTCTGTATAATATTTCTTATAACAAAACTTCGCAAGCCACCACAAAGCCATGCTTTTAGCTAGTAAATACAGAATCTACTAGATACGTATGAACTCACGCACGACATAAAAATCGAAAAAAAATAGTATCAAAAATATTTTTCACTCACACCCTTTGAAACTGACGTTGTCAGCACATCTGGCCACGGCTGACAATTGAGCTGCGATAAGGCGCAATGTTTTGACAAATATTACTATTCGAGACACACTTTGTGGAAAAAGCAGATATCATATGTGCAGCCGTTGAACCTAATAACACTAATATAAATGGTATGTAATCAACAAACAAAACTTACACAATTTTAGGTTTATGCCAAACATGATTTAACAATGCATAAAACGTTCCACTCCTCCCACCAGCGTAGTGCGTTAATTTGTCGATTTCTTCCTGTTTGCTTCGCGCTTAAGTGACGTGTTCTGCGATGGTAATTTGTAGTCAACATAGTTAAAAAAAAAGTTAAATTTTGGTTGTAAATTTGCTTAAAACATAG
>CM061921.1:314334805-314360748 GCA_031002005.1 Vandiemenella viatica | reverse complement strand
GGATAGCAAATAAAGTGAATCCAAAATTAAGTGTTAAAATGAGTTCCTTGGCTTTTCCATCTGATTGTAAACGAAAATAATTTCAGTAGTAAGATCTTGGAAAATACTCCACTGCAATCCACGACACATTGTGACGTGTAGTTTTGCTTGAGTTGGGAGACCATGAACTCCAGTGCCAATACTTCAGCCCTGCTCTTGCGAAGGATACCATGTAGGTCGACAGATTATGCGCTTATATCAATGGGCGAATCATTGCTAACCGTATCGTATCACTTAAGTGCGAGCGCACCACGGAGATGTTTGGTGTTTAACGCATCATTTTGGAACGCGGTGTATCTATGGGAAGTTCTACATCAATACTTCGCATACCCGTCTGACGAAGTTTCCACAGCGGAACTCGACCAACTGATATCCTTCTTACTTATTTCCTCATTTTAATGTTTCTTGGTTTCCTTAATAAGTCCACATCTGATTCTATTACCAATTCCAATTTTGCAGCTATGTAATTGAGGTGAAATAGTTTCATTGCAATAATTTTCATGACAGCAGAAAAAAAGAAAGTGGCAACATAGGAACTAAGAATATGATTAGAACTTAGAGACGTAAAATTTATCTCCATAAACGTATTTCAGCAGTTATAACGAATGGCAAGTGTCTCAACCAACAACTTATTGCAATAATTATAAATTGTTAATAACACGTTTGCAGTACGGTTTCTTTTCATTTATTTCTGTGCAGTCATCAGAAGTAACTTTAGACTTCATTACGTGTAATTAAATCTTTGAAATCACAATAAGACAATAAGAAGAGAGAATTATAAGTAACCGTTTTAAGACTGAAATAGTAATATTTCATAAACTATTATAAAATTTGCTTAACTTATGGTTGTAGTGCTATGTACAATTACGACTTCGTACTTGGCTGCAGGTGTCGCTTTCAAAATGGTCAAAAATAATAAACGATGTTCAGTCGGTTAGAAGTTTGCTAAGTTAGTCTCACACAGGATCATATTCCCATTATATACTTGATGTTATAACCTGATCATGGAAGACTCGCCTACAGAAAGCAAAGAAATTGGCTTCAGGTAATATGAAGGCAAGTTACTCTCACATCAGTATTTTCGCTGGAGGACAATAATCAGATAGCATTTAAATAAAAAAATGACTGTTTAGTATTTATGATAAGTTTTATATTAATCAAGTATTTTATTTGAAACGGGGAGCATTAAGCTTGTCATACTGTCGGCAACGCTTTAAAGGAAACCTACAAACCCGGCCAGTTGCAGAGTAAATTTATAGGTTGGAAGTAAAATCACTAACGTGTCGTATTTATGGCATTACTTGTACTGTTTACATAAAGTTAAATTCTACAAACATTATCTTGTGTGTAATCTGTATATTTTTATGTTGGTATGTTTTCTTGCACTGAATATTCCGGTTTCATTGATACTGTAAATTGCTAGTAAGCATGCCTGTATTAAGTGGTGTTGTATAAATATATCTACTGATTTAAATAAAAACTGTAAGCAGCCTATTCAATCAGCAAAATAATCACTGTGGGTATTTATTTGTTATAGTAAGGATGCAATTAATTTCGTCTTAACTGAGTATCAGACAGTCGGCGGCCTCAACTGGCTTGGAAACCACCCACGATCTCCGTGACACATTCGCAAGTTAATTGGTTGCTATTCCCTGGAGTGCTGGTGCTACGGACAGCGGGGCAAACCCACGCCGTTTCACTGGTTTTCGCTGTTGGCCTTCGTTTTTTAATAGTTTTTACTTTGGTATTTGTTTCCGGTTCACGTACTGTCGCTTTAAACCAAGCAAATGTTTTTAACACCAAATGCCATGTATTTCTTTGTGCGAAATTTCATGTAACTAATTGTGTATTTTTCTGTATTTCGTCATTCAACAAATTTCTTTGACTAAGTTTAGTTTTGTGAGCTACTTGTTCAAGTCTGAGTATTGTTTGAAGTTCAATAGTCAATCAGCCACATTTAAGTGGTCCTTCATAGTAAATGTCCAACACAACTGTCATCATTATACGATACTGTTAATTTTCCACGTAGGTGGTAATTAAGTTATTTAGAACATGGTCTTCGATGAAAATATTTGGGAGAAACAACCTAGATACAAGGATAAGAAAAGGGAGCCATACAAGTTACGACGGTCGCATGGACTGTCCCATGAGACAAATGCTATTGTGATTGGATTGGTCGTAAAGCAGACAGTACGACCGAGGTCATGTCACAGGTCCATTAAATTGTCATCAAACCTTGCGACCGAGCTAATCAGTCTACACTAGTCGCAACGTATGTGTGGTGTGGTAATAGGACTGTCTTTGCGATGGTTCCATTGAGACCGTCGTTACGTGTATGTTCATTTTAACAGAGGGAATACCTTGTTGATACCCCAAATGATCTGTACCAATACTGGTCGTTAACAGGGGATATATGCGGACGATGCGTGGTCTGTGCAGGTCGCGCCCGCTAGAGAATTCCAGCTCGACAGTGGTGGTTGTCGGCGGCGTACACTGGTTGGCTCCACCACATCTCCACCAACTACAGACTGTGCTAAGAACTGAGGCTCTGACTGCTGCGCGGGTCATCGTGAAGACGCTGGGTGCCGGATTCCACGTGCCGGCAGATGGCGTGCATCGTCTCCCACAGGTATCTCGAGTCGCCATACCTGTGTTCAAGTTTTTATGACTAAAGCAAAACGCTTCAAGCCTCATACGATTCGTTTGTTTTTAGTTGTTAGCAGGACTAGGGATTTAAGAAGTCAGCATTCACGTTATGCTGACACTGAAGTAAACAATTTTGCGTGAGGTACAACCATGCTCATATGTATCCGAACGACCTGAAGCTGTCATCGCTATGTTCCTTCTGGAACTTCTTCAGACAGCTATAAAGAACTATGTAGACAGTACTATACGCTGTAGGTGGTATAGTCACCCTACTGTCTAAAATTGAGACTCATCCATATCACAAAAAACGAAATACATTTAAGCTTTTTCGTTTTAAAAACCGATAAAAGTGGCAATAAAAGTATAATATAAACGAGGAATACATTCGATTTGCATTTTTAAGACTTTTGTTGGTAATTAAGTGTCCATAAATAACACAAAAGTTATTGCTTCAAAACAATTCTAATATTGAAAAAGTTGGATTCGAGTAACCGCCGAATTACTAATTAGACTTTTGACTGATATTTATCTGAAGCGCAGCACAAACATTTAATTTGTAAATACTTCATGTGTACGTTGTGCATTTTAGGACTGGTTTGCGGTAGCGTCTTGCTTAATATTTATCTATAGTGTACTAATAACTTTTAAATAATCATTGAACGCTTTGTGTTTGTAGTCAGCGTATATGACAGTTAGTTAAAGCATTGAGATCGCTAGCTATTGTTTAGCATCAACTAACTTAGCTTTACTTTCCTTTTGTTAACATTCGTAGTATATTGCGTGTAGGCAGCGCATGAGGTTTTAGTTGTAGATTAGCCGTTGAATCCCGTATTTAAATTTGTACTTTAGTTATTCTTTGTATACTGCTATACTTGTATTTAGTCACTGTATGTTTTTGCATGTCGGTGGAGAAAGAGACAGCTGAATTAGGTTAGTATCTAGGTATTTCCATCTTCATTTTGCAGCACCAGACTTACTGTCATTCTCAAAATTAGCTGCGACTAGTATTTGACGCTGTAAACACGAACATTCGCACTTGTGATTAAGGTTTTCTTTACTTCTCTGTTGCAGCTGTCATCACTGAATTCATCTGTGTGCTTTGAGTTTAGAGCACCTGATCAGTGTACTGATAAGGGCACGTTGAAAATTCGCTCTTTCGCACACTTCAGTTGAGTTCATACTTTCAAAATGTAGTATGTGTAGGGGCTGAAATTGCTTTGTGCATATGCCGAATTAGTTGGCTGATCTGTGCACTAAGCTTGCAGTTTTGTAAATGAAGGCGACAGAGTTGGAAACTACCGTGAGAGGATGCAGCAGATGTGATATAGATGACGCTGATATATTAGGACCGCTAACAGGTTCTCTTTTACCAACTATGATACCTGTAACATATAACCTCCTCACCTTCTTTCTTCGTTTTGTTACTTATTTATTACTTGTGAGTCGGTTGGATCCATTTTTCGTACGCTAGTTATACGTACTGGCAGGATGAACGCCAACGGTGAAATACCTGCCCTCGCTTAGTATGATTTCCTCAGGATTCTGCACACTACAACGAGGAAAGGCGTGTTCTTTGAGACCCAGCCCTGAAAAACAGGCTCTTACACATAGATACCTGCAGATATTTCATACAATCAAAAGCACAGCCATTGCGTGCTGGCGAGAATATATAATATCATCACTGAGTCAAGAACGTGCTAATTTCTTATTTTTAGAAATCAGTACACGACACGAATATGCGTTATAACGACCTTTAATAGCATAAGAAGTTCATTGCAACAGTAATTTTTACAACACGCAAATTTACATTTCATATAACAATGCTTTCAAACTCCTTCTACTAAAACTCACAGAGAAACTAAAAAAACAAAGATCCTAGTAATAATCCTTAAACTGAGATATTAATATCACCCCAATGATATACAATATACCGTCTGTGGAAACTCGATACATTCAATTTTCCAACAAAATATACAAAATTCATTAGTTGTCTCTGTACAACAATCTACATAGAGAAAACAATCATTTCATAACTTTTACTTATAAAAGTGGTGCATCAGGGAATGACCATATGTCAAAAACACAGACGAAGAGTAAGAATTCTGTTCGACGGTCATATATTGATGACTTGCGTGGGGTTTCTTGAACTCGAACCCGCAGGCGGGGGCAGTCGAACAAACTTCGATGCCTAGGAAGTGAGTTCGTGTCACTGCCCAACCAATGTGACGTATTGCCTGGGACTGAATCAGTTGCACAACTGACATCCTGTGAGTTGGTGGCAACCCATCCAACTAGGTATGAAAAACCACAGATGGAGATTCTGATGTTCGGGAGCTCAAACATTAAACAATTTATTGAGCACCTTATGGAAATGGCGGATTGTTCGGGGAGGAAATCCAATGTTCATTCGGTGTGTATTCCGGGTAGTCTCATCCGAGATGTGGAGCAGGATATCCTGGATGCCATTGAACGGACGTGGTGTAGCCAACTGCAATCGTGGAGCATGTCGTCACCAATGATACTTGTCGCCTTGTGTAGGAGCTTATCCACTCGTACTTCTGGTGGAGGCTGAAAGGGTTAACTATGTGACCAGTGGCCACAGGATAGCGGCAAGGCTCCGTCTGCAGCATCGTCGACAGAACAGATTGTGGACCTCTGCTTCAGAGTCATGTTGAGTGACTGAATCAGAGGCTACAGTGGTTTTGTGGTGATCTTGGCTTCAAATGCTTTCCTTCGTTATAGGATTGAGTAGTGTAGGGTTTCCTTGTATAGGTTAGGTGTGTACTACACACGTGAATCAGCTCCACCAGTCATAGGATCCAATTAAGTGCCTTGGTGGTTTTGTAGACCGACGGTGGAATACCCGGAATTTGAAATACAGTTATAGACAAAGCAAATAAATTCAATACTTTGTATTCGGAAAAGCTAAAGAGAATCCGGTCAGACTGCAGAAGTGTATGTAACAAAACAGCCTAAACTAGAACGGGTTGTTAATGTTACAGTAGCGGATATCGTAATCGGTACAGAAAGCTGGTTAAAATTGGATAATTTCCAATTATATACTATAAATTAGGCAGAAATTTTTAATAATGGCAGTAATGTTTACCGTAAGGAAAGATTAGATTCCCTGGAGAGGGTGTATTTATAGCAGTGAGTAAAATCCTCTCGTGTAATGAAGTGGACTCAGTATGGTTTGTGAAATTATATGGATTGAAGTTAATGTAGCCTGGACAAAATTTGTTATAGGCGCCTTCTGCTGACGATTTCCGCATCATGTAGTGATACTAGCTGACTTAAACTTGCCTTTTATTGACTGGATTAATATTGTTCGCATTACTGGTGGCAGGGATAAAACGGCTAGTAAAAACATTCTTGACCAGTTCTCAGGTCTTGAACAGCTGCTAAATAAACCAACGCGGTATTGTCATGGTAACGAAAACATTTTAGTTCTTATCGTTTCAAGGAGGCCAGAACTATTCACAGACATCTCAACAAGCACAGGATTTACAAAGCGGCAATCACAACCGTAAAATCAATAACTATATGTAACGAGAAAAAAAAAAGATTGTTTACATATTCGAAAAAAGAATGTTTTGGAATGTACCTGAGAGATAGTTACCTGAACTTCAAGAAAATACGTTGAAGAAATGTGGCATCAGTTTAAAATTATATTTAGGGAAAGTATGAACATACATTTACGGAAACGGATGAAGACAGAAGGAAATCTTCCACCGTAGTATACACGTGAAGTTATAAGATTACTCAAAAAGCAAAGGAGGAGACACGTACCCTTCAAAAGGGCGAGGAACCGTCGTGACATGGAACATTTATATGAGCTAAGAAGCCGTATTAAATCTGCTATAGGTGAGGCCTTTAATGACTTCCATTGTAATTAAATATCTCAAAGCATCACGGAAAATCCAAAGAAATTTTGGTCGTACGTCAGAAAAGTCAGATCCAAACACAATAGTATGTCAGATATAAAATAATACGGATTTGAGGTTAACGAAAGTCGTGACAATGCTTAACACCGAATTTAAAAATTCTTTCACTGATAAAGATATTGATAACATAGTGATTTTCCCAGTTGGATATGGATTCGTTAGGAATAAATACTGCCGGTATTGTAAAGCAATTACAGATCTTGATGTGGAGGAAAGCGACGCGTACAGATGGTATTCCAGCATGAGTATTTTCAGAGTACGCAACGAAAATCTAAACATTTCTGTGGGATTAAACACAATTTTCAAAAAAGGAGATCGAAGATATCCTAGAAACCACCAACCAATATCGATAACATTTGTTTGCAGAACAGTTCTGGAGTATGCTATATCCTCGAACTTTTATCAAATTTCTAGATGAAATTGAATTGCTTGTACCAACCAACAAGGATTTCGAAAGAACAGATCGTGTGAAAGACAGATGACGCAATTTTAACATGACTTCATGAAAGTTATTGTTACAAGCTTGCAAGTTGATGAAATATTTTTGTATTTTTAGAAAGCTTTCTACTCGGTATCACATTACTGCCAAGATTCAACCGAACGGTATATTGGAACAGAATTGTGATTGGAAACAAATTTTTCTAACTGGTCACTCGCAGTATGTTGTAGTTGTCGAAAAATCATCTATTAACTCGATGTTACATCAGGTGTCCTTCAAGGAAATGTGATAAGGCCAATTCGTTTCCTAATTCATATAAATAATCTTGGAGACATCGTTAATAGCAGTTCGATTTGTTTGCCCATGATGCTGTTATCTGTAGAGAAGTAAGGAATACGGTTGATCGCTTAAAAATTTGGCGTGATCTATATGTTATTACGACATGGAGCGAGCAATGGCGACTTACACTAGATTCAGTGTTGTTGTGGCCATTTTTCCGCAGTTGCTCAGTAAATTATACTATAAAATAACGTCAATCAATTGTTTTTGTATTTGTAATGCCGTACGCGTTTCGCCTCTCATCGAGGCATCATCCGCGACGAATTTAATTTAAAATTTACATTGAGTAGTACAAACTTATTCTATGATGTTTAATTTAATTCTAAATTGAAACATTTTCTGATTATTTACAAACTTACTATTTACATTTGTGGTTTCCAGGTTCGTAATCACACATCTCTGCTTTTTCTGCGAGGCATGTTTTCGCTAAAGCCATTTGTCTTGGCTACTGCATGCTGGACATAAACATTACGTATATTACAACTCACATGTTTACGGTGGCCTTCTTGTTTTCTTAATTTCCAAGGTGGTGGTGCGCTGACAGCGCCAGTTTTGAAATTGCGTGGGATATTGATGTTTTGTTATTTTATTTCTAAGTTTATGTATGTGTGTGAGTGCATGTATCTGTTAGGCTTATTTATTGTTCTTATTGTACTTTACTTTCTGTGTGATTAACGTATGTTTACTAGTTTGAACAGCGTTGGTTTGTTATGTTTATGTGGTCATTCAGTACCTGCTTTCCATTTTTATTGTTTTTTGAATTTGATAGTTTTCTTGTAGAGTGATGGTATTGTGTGTATTATTGTTGGCTGCGAGGATTTGCATGCGTGTGTTAATGCCTGTTGGTAAGTGATCATTTTCTATTAGATGTTCAGTGAATGTGGAATGATTGCTGTACTTAAGTGCCCTCATGTATTCTTTAAACTGTCTTCTTGACTGCTCTATATATATTGCCCCACAATTTTGGTAGTTGTCTCTGTCTATGTGAGTTTTTGTTCTGAGTTTTCTGGAACTTTGGCCAGTATATTCATTGACCATATAGAAAATGAGATATGGCAAAATCTTATACCACAGAAAGGATACAATATTATATATAGGTGGAGATTGGTTGATGATGTAATATGTCTCATCAATTAAACAGATGACCGAATAACTGAACTGCACCAAGTCATAAACAACATACACCAAAACATCACCTTCACAATAGAAAAGGAAATCTAAGGAAAACTGAGTTTCTAAGAAATCAGCATAACAAAAGATGCAAACACACACTCATTTCAGATATACAGGAACCTACAACAACAGATCAAATAATACACTCCACATCAAACTAGTGTTGCAAACTGAAAAAAAAACAAAATGTTTTTTTTCAGCTTTGTGAAAAAAAAACATGAAAAAAAAACTTAGCACCCGTGTTTTTTTTCTAAATTTTGTTTTTTTTTTCTAATTTTTTTTCTTTCAGAAAACAATATATTTGATAAATTATAGTTTTATTTAAGGAACTTCCATTTTACAAGTGTGTTTTAAGTCTTACTGAATCATATAATGTCTTACATAATGATTCATAAGTGTATCTATATAGGTAACATAATTTTATTAATCCTATATGTCAGTACCATATTCACTAGTATCAGCACTACCAACACTAGTTCGATCGGTGTCGGAATTTTCTGTCTCTTCTTCTGTCTCCTCTAGATGCATAACTTCAGAAATAGTTAAATTTTCTTTTACTGGTTGTTCTTGTATTGTACGCAAAAGATTTTGAGATTGAAATTTTAAATTGTGAGCAAAGTACACATTGTGCATAAAGACTGCGCCGATAGTTCTGTATTACGGTCTTTTAAGTTTGAATTAAAATCTATTATCAAACAAAATAGGAGCTTTACTTCTTTTCAATCGTTTGTTTACACCAACGGTTGCAAGGAAACGATTCATAATTAGGGACCGTGCACAAACTACGTGGGTCGGTCCAGAGGGAGGAGGGGTTAGCAGGAAGGCTACGTGGGGAGAGGGGGGGGGGGTTCCGAGCCAGGCCACGTAACTTTCCTTTCGTAACATTTTTCACAGTTAAAATGAGGAACTGAACTCACTACAGCATGTGAGTATTTATTTCCCTCAGTTAATTATATTCGTATGTAATTTACAATAGTTTGACAAGAGAAAACAGTAAAAAATGTCATCTGGAATCAAAATGGAAGAAAGCTACGTGCTACGTGAGCGGGGGGGGGGGGGGGGGAGTTGTAGGCAAAAGCCACGTGGGGGAGAGGGAGGGTTCACAGGAGGCCAAAATGGAGCTATGTGGTTTATGCACGCTCCCTTACTGGCAATTTAATGTGTCAGTACCACTATACACTATACTCTGAGAGTTAACTAGTATACGAATATAAAGAAAGCCCAATAAGTAATAAAAAAGAGGCAAAAAACCGTGGATAAATTTTAAATTCCTATTTTTTTTAAAAGATCTGTTGGTAATTTTGTAGGGCTGGCAGCACTATTTCAAATAGCAAGTATCAATCCAAACAATGGGGAATGGGGATTCCTTCTCGCGCAACCTAGTCTCTTCGAGAAATCCCCGTTCATAAAGAAAATTTTAGTCAATTTTGCCAATATTTTGGTAATTTTTCTTCCTGCTGAACCAGAAAAATATAGTAGATTTTAAACTAAGATAAGTACTTAGAATAAACTCTAAAACAGTCATTTTAAACGATAACTGCCTTACAAATTTGAGATTTAGTAGTTGTGAAAAAAAACGTGTTCCAGAAAAAAAACATGTTTTTTTTTTTCAAAGTTTTTTTCATGTTTTTTTTCAAGCCAGAAAAAAACCGTTTTTTTACAACACTACATCAAACCACCCACAAAACCACAAACAAGCTGCAATACCTATTGTGCTAAACATATTAAACAGAACAACACTAAAAAGAAAAACTATCAAACAGAACTCAACACAATAAAAGAAATTGCAACAAAAAATGGATAAATATCAAAGACAGTTGACACCAATCACTCCACATTCACTGAACATCTAATAGAAAATAATCACTTACCAACAGACATTAACACACGCATGCAAATCCTCGCAGTCAACAATAACAGACACAATACCAGCACTCTACAAGAAAACTATCAAATTCAAAAAACAATAAAAAATGACCACATAAACATAACAAACCAAACGCTGTTCAAACTAGCAAACATAGGTTAACCCTACAGAAAGTAAAGTACAATAAGAACAATAAATAAATAAACCTAACAGATACATGCACTCACACACTTACAGAAAATTGGAAACAAAATAGCACAACATCACGCTCCACGCAATTTCAAAACTGCCGCTGTCAGCGCACCACTACCATGTACATTAAGAAAACAAGATGGCCACCGTAAACAAGTGAGTTGTAATATACGCAATGTTTACATCCAGTATGCAGTAGTCAAGACAAATGGCTTTAGCTGAAACATGTTTTGGAGAAAAAGCAGAAATGTGTGGTTACGAACCTGGAAACCACTAATGTAAATTGTAAATATTCAGAAAATGTTTCAATTTAGAATTAGATTAAATATCATAGAATAAGTTTGTACTACTCAATGTATAATTTTAAAATAGATTCGTCGCTGATGGTGCCTCGTTGAAAGGCGAAACGCGTACGGCAGTAAAGTCACAAAAACAGTCGAATTGGCGTTATTTTATCATTTAATTTGCACTAAATTGCAAAAAGTGACACGCAATGTGTATATCTAACAAAAGAATCTGTTTGATCAAGAGTGAACAGTTCAGTTATTGGCATGGTTGATTCCCTGAAGTGTTTGAGCGTACTAGTGCAAAGCAACGAAAGCAACATGAAATGGGACTAGCACATAACATCATTTGTAGGTAGGGTTAATTCTAAAATAGCGTGAAAAACTATCGCGCGTCTACATTTAAGAGGTTTTGCGATACTCCATTCGTTCCCGTCCGAAGCTAGACTCCTAATTTCCATACACACAAACCAACCAACATCACCAGACTAGGGGAAAGGAATGGAAAGGAAATAAGTCATGACATTTTAAAGGTACCATCCCCGGTTTCGCCTGGCGTGATTTACGGGAAACCGTGGAAAAATGAAATATGGATGGCAGAGCTAGTTATTGTTTTCTTGTGTAATTCTACCCCACAACTGTTGCAACAGCCAACGAGGAAACAAATCCTTCATGACTTAAATCGCGGTCATCTCTCTACTTTTTGTAAATTTTTACACAAACAAGTAGTAAACCATTATTCCGAGACTAATTTCGAAGTTATTGTGACTACTTATTTTTTTACCTTCCTCTTTCTTCATTTTTTCTCTTGATTCTTTAGAACTTTATACTTTTGTTCCTTTTAAAATCACCGAGAAGTTTTTTCAAGTCAAACCCATCGTAAAAATAAGTTTGTTTTTGTTATTCCAGAGCTCTGATATGGTTTGTAATTTATAAATTCTGTGGTACATACCACTCGATTTTAATTAGATTACAGCTGTAGTTAAAGGTTCTTTGAAAATTAATCATATTGATTTAGATCTGTTCTCGTGATGTCATAACCATTCTGGCTCGTTAACATCAAAGCAGCAATGGTTCAGAGAGCAGGATGCTAGTACAGTCGTATAGCCTGCTATTCGTCAATAGGTTAACATGTCGAAAGGAATAAAAAACAGGGTGTCTGGACGGAGATTTGAACTCGCGTCGTTACTAATGCGAGGCCCGAACACGGTCGACACAGGAAGGGGAGACATCTTGGATTGGAATCATGGAACTGCTGGCACTATCAGACTCCATTAAACTGAGTTTCAACAGAATCATATTTTGCCATGGACACCCCTCGATTCTGTTCCTCCTGGAGGTAGGATGGTAATGGCACAGTGTTGTGTTGCAGGGGTCCCAAGAACGCCTGCTACGGCAGTCCCTGGCTCTTGCTGCGTACGCTCGTCGTCACGGCATGGACGTGGTGGATACCTTCAACATCACCGCGGCGAGGTTCAACGACTTCCTGCAGGGCAAGTGTGCTTGCCACTTCCACAAGGTTCGTCCACTCATGCTATTACTTACTGGTTCAAACATTTTTGCTCAGTCAAACGCCTCTTATCACTCAAAAGGTACTAATTTCTATTTTCCGTTACGTAGTACCTCTGTGGATTGCACTGTTTCTCATAATAACTTATTTGGCGATTCATTTCTCAGCTAATTTTTACAGAATTTTAAATTAGACACAGCTAACTACTTTATTGTTATAAACAGTTTCATTTCCATAGCGATATGCGGAACCTTGTTGAACACTCATTGGCCTTCATTTCATTTTACAGTTGATCAACATTATAAGACTTCTATTTGGTGCTAATACGCTATTTGCTGTATTTGTTTGTTACTCTGATCAACGATTTTGCAGCTTTTAAACATTTTTAAATACACTGATATCAGTTCATATCACTTATTATGTTATCTTGAATGATGCTCAGATACATCACCGAATGTTTATTAAAGGTAGCAAGGGATATTGAAATATCCCACATGAGTGTTTGAATATTCAATAATTACAACAGTAATAAAAAAAGTTAGTAAGATTCGCACGAGAGGTTCAGTAAAGTTTCACCCAGGCAAGTGACAGAGGAGAGTGGTAAACTCTGACAGAAGACTTCGTGACTAGGATTAAAGCAGGTAGACAAGCTGTCAAGATACAATTTGACGGTCAGAATCATACTTTGTTTTAGTGGTGGTCGTTGTCTCGCACGGAAGTGATACACGTAAGCCAAAACTCATGTGTGTCCAAACAAATAGAAGGAAATGTTCAAAAGAGAGACACAAGCGGACTGTGAACGTAGAAATTTCCCAGATAAATCCCGGGATGAGTTTTACTTTTGACAATGATTTATTTTGCAGAAATGGACTGAGTAAGTGATCAGAAAAACATATTCTAGATCCAGGGGATAACAAATTACGTGTTTATTCTGGCCAATGGCAAACTAACAACGAGAAGTGAACTGTATGCAGATGTAGCTAGCGAATAACAATTCAGCAATGTGGTTGTTATAAACTGATGTGCTTCCCGTATTGGCCACCGGTGAAATGCTGTGTGACGTCTCCTTGGGACAAAACGGGGTGCAGAACAATGATTCTTGATTCGAGAAACATTCGGGATATTAATTCTGTTTCTTAAAGGAATTATCACGAAGATTCTTGATTTGGATAGGGCAGAACATTGATTCGGTTTCATAGGCTTTCTGAGTACGAGTCGGAAATGGTGAATTCATGAAGTGTTTGGTTCTGTTTTAAGAAGCGTTCTAATTCAGAACAACGAACTTGGAAGAATGTTACGAGCTCATGTATCACTTACTCTGTCAAATGCTTTGGAGAGACCCATTGTTACACTATCAACGCCCATTTCACATACAGCCCACTAACTAAGATTCACGTTAGTGTCCTTTCCTAAAGCCATGTCGCTGTATGGCGCACCAGTTCCTGACAGACTTTTCTGATGCGTAATATCCTACATAGTAGTTAACGAATGAACAATCAGAGGTCGCATTCCTCGGCGTTTATCTTTCACGGACTGTGCCATTTACATAAATATTATTGCTGAAAAAAGTTAAAATGTCATTTAGATAAATAATATCTCTGTTCATAACAGTTAATTTGATTTAATTGTTGAAACAGGGTGGCCACTACCATTTTCGCGCCAAACTTTTTCCGCAACTGGAAGTGCCGCCATGTTGTTTATAAGTTACCCGCCATCGCTGCCATTTTTTAAGCCGCAAATCGCACTGAACCAAGTACGTCATTATCCAGCTACTCTGGACCTACTGATGAAAAAATTCTTGAGAAAAGACTTTGGTTACATAATACCAAAATAATTTTTCATCATGACAAAGAACGTGCCATCCAAAGTGTTTTGTTGTCCGAAACTCTTGAGGTATCTGAAGTAATAATGTTTGGAAGAACCAACCTTTTCACTACATTTCACCCTACTTTGAGTTATGTCTACTTACAAATCTGAAGAAACTTATGGCTGGAATTGTTTTTATTCCAATGAAGAGGTGACAGCAGCCGTAGTTGGGTATTTTTCACAACATCCAGAAACGGACCTGGGAGAACGCGGGTCCGAATCCCCGTCCGGTCATCCAGATTTTTCATGGTTTCCCAAAATCACTCCAGGCGAATGCCGGGGCAGTTCCTTTAAATTGCCTGGTCTGAATTCCATCCCATTCTTTTCCCACAGTCCACTCCCGCTTCTAATGACCTCGACGTTGACGAGGCGTGAAGTCAAAAAAAAAAAACTATTCATTGTAGTAACGTTGGATATGAAAGTGTACTACATGGAAAACAAAATAATTTCTTAACTAAACACACACTCTGTTATTGACAGGCTGAGAACTTTTCAACTTATCCTCGTATTTGGATTTATTGTGGACTAACCGCCGGTTTTTTTTCTCCTTGATTAACTCCAGAAACTTGTTACCTAACTCTCGTGGTTGAACAAAACATGGAATAATAATTTACTTTCTCTCAAATTTCACTTCACTTAAAATTTACTGTGGTTTGAAACGTTTCTTTTTCAGTCGTTTTTTCTTTAAAAAAACATTTTGTTACTTAACGCACACTTTACGCAAAATTTAAATGTGACAAAACCTCCATAAATCACTTCGAATTAGGATATCCAAATATGTCTCGTTCACATGAAAAGTAATTTACACTTTAGGATAGTATATTGTTGCACAATATATTTACTCTAGAACAAAGGTTTCCACACTGGGGGGCGCGAAGACAAGTCAAAGCGTTGCGGGTGTGCGGTAGCTTCGTTGCCCATTTAGAAGATACCCTAGATCTATACAGTCGGAAGTATTATGTCTTCTTCACCGCCTGTTAAAAGACGAAAACCTTTATTGTAACATCTCATACTTCGTGAGTTTCCGTCTTTGTTAATACTAAGAACAAGGAATTTACTGTTTTGCCGGCGTATAACTGCGTATGTACCGCCGGATTGTGTTGTGAAAACACAATATTTCGAAGACTAGCTCCGTCGTCTTCCTCAGAGCGTTTCCGCAACCCCCCCCCCCCCTCATTCTGTCTCAGCTATCTTATACTACCAATTGTTTTTTTTTTAATTATTACTTCTCTCTTGTAAGCGTCATTTACGGTCGCACTGAACACAAGTGGGTTGGTCATGTCATTCGAAGGACGCAGGTTCCAACCTCGTCCAGCAATCCCTGTTTTCTACGGTGTCCCGAAACAATTCCAGATGAATGCCGGGGTGGTTTCTTTAAAAGGTCATGGTCCAATTACTTTCCTTTTTTTTACACGCTCCGGCCTCGCATTTGGGAGGACGCGTGGTCGAATGCCCGTCCGGGCATCCAGTTTTGGATTTTCCATGGCTTACTCAAATCTCTCTAGGCGAATACCCTGATGCTTCCTTCAAAAAAGCCATGGCCGAACACCTTCCAATTCCTTGTTCCGAGTCCTTTCCCGCCTCTAATGACGAGGCGTCAAGCAAAAAAAAAAAAAACTCTCCCAGCTCTTGGTACGTGAGGTTTGAAGGTGCCCTGCAAAGGAAAAACGTTGGTAATTTTAAGTATCTAGATTCGTGTGAGTAGGAATCAATGTTCTGCTTGTGTTGCAGCTGGAGCAGTTGCCGGGGTCTGCTGGATACCACGTCACTGGTCACGTGAATGCTGTCTACTCGGAGATCTTGCTTAGCCGCCTCTGTCATCAATTCCAATAAACGTCAGCTGCTGTTCCACAGTAAAAACATTCCTCTATGATATCACGTATAGTTCCAGTAGCATAGTAACTCCGTATGTTCTCTTCACCGTTTGTGAAACATACTTTTTTGTACTGATAATTTTGTTGGAACCAAGTAAGCGCGTAAATGACAAAGAATAACCGTCATTAAGATGACTGCACATGTATCCCTTTCTACAGTTTGGCGAATAATTCGACCATTCTGTCTCATTCCGTCAGAATGTCAGTCAAAATGTACCTTCCGATTTTCATTCTCAGAATCCTCTATTTTCCAATTTCTGCTCTGAAAATGTAAATACGTCACCAGATTTCGAACATTGTTAAATTAGAATACCGGTTACCTTTCCACGACGAGTTAATAGAATTTTCAGGAGGAAGACTTTTTATTTTCTGGTTGTAATTCTGTGCTGATTCGTTAGTTTAAAAAATGCATTTTTTTATTTGTTACTTTCTCTTTCTCAAAGCCATATATTCTTGTGGATTTAACGAATCAGTAATAAAGACTGGCAGGGTATCGAAAGGTTGAATGTGAACAGGCCCTTTATATCTAGGGAAGCTTTTTAATATCTATTTATGCCAGTAAATCTTGCAGTGTGGATTTCAGGTTAATGTACAATTTTCCTTGATGCCGCAAGATTAATCCAGTTATGTTTTTATTTAGACAAGATGAAATAGAGGAAGATGTTACCTCCCGCACACAATTTTCGTTAAGTACATTGCAAACAAAAAACTGGTCAAGAAATAGATATTTAGGTCGTCTTCATTGTTTTCATTCTGCTAAATGTAATCTCTTCGTTCCTACATTTATAAATAGACCTAGTGTTGTAAATAGCTGTCGTTCAATTACGATAATCGAGAGTTCATTTGAAACAGACTTTTAATTATCTGAATAAATTAGAAGACAATAGCCAGCTAGTCGTTGGGCCGATGAATAAATATTTATATACGAATCTGTCTTTTATACAATTAGTTCACTATTTATACACAGCACAGTTTTCTACATGCACAGTTTGGCCGTATTTTTTCTAATGCATAGGCTAATCAGTATTACGTGAAGGTGACTTTTTGGACAAAGCGTTTTTCTTGTAAATATACTCTATCTATTGCTGGTTTTTAATATTGGCATCATTTTATTGATCGATGCTGAGCAACAACACTTTTGTGATGATGTTTACCGCTGTGTATCAAAAAATGTTATATACTGTTAAATGTAGTGTGTCATATTAGCTAATAACAGTGCTACTGAAAATCCGTAAAATATCTGTAACAAACACTTTAAGTTTTCATTTGTATACATTTTGAAACAACTTAAGTATAATTATTTATCTGTAATTTCACCTAAGTATATAAAAGATTCGTATGTCAAGTGAATAGTGAATTTCTTTAATATTTGTTGTGTCAATGTTTGTTCAGTACGTAGTAGAAAGTAATAAAATATAGTAGAGTGGTTATACGTAGATAAACTATAAGCCAAGAGAGCTGTTAGATTGACAGCTGAGTAAGCCAAGAAAATGCATATCCCAAAGAAATGTTTATAAAATATTTAATGCACATAGTTGCAACGTAGTGGCTCAATAATTATATTTTGTAACAATATTATATTTGTAGGATTTATCAGCAAACTGAACATTATAATATGGACTAAATTATGTACCTCATGAGCAGATTCACATTTTTATAAAAATGAGAGTGGATTGACATATAATGTATACATATCTTCTGGTGCTCAGTTTGTATCTAATGTAGATATTATAAGTGTACTTAATGCAAGGCACATGATGTGCTCCATCATCTTTGACAATAATTAACATCCTTGATTAACTGCATAGACTTTAGAATCAGGTACGTCTGGTGTGATGTAATGAGGTAGCGCGAATTTTAATATTCTCATTGTAAGTATATGTGTATCAAAAAGTTGTGTATGATAAATACAAATATTTCCATGTTATCTAAAATCGAAATTTCTCTTAATACTTTATGCAGTCTTCTCCAAACATTTCTATGCTTTTACAGATGTGCTAAACATATTTATGCATTCAGAAATTAAGTATTCGAAATACCGATCTGAGTAATATCTTCTTCTCCTTTTTCTTAAAAATAGAAGCTACCTTACAAGCACAGCGTTATAAAGACAAAGTCTTGTTCAACTCGACTTCTCAATAGCAATTTCTTTGCCGAGGAGCTCCCATGGGTAGTTATTGAAGATAAAATTCGGCTTTTAGATACTTTATCCGGAACCGAGGCAGAGGTGGAAGCTCCCATTCTTTTTTTACTATAGAAAGTAGGTCATTACTACTCGCTGACATCATGGTGTAGGAATATTGTCAAGGATCTTGAAGGAAATCGCCCACGACCTTTATTAAGCATTTTTCTGGCCTCATTTGTAGAGATAATGGTAAACAAAACACAGAATTGACCGGGAATCAAACCCGTGTCCTCCCAAACCCCAGGCTCGAAAGCTCGAAACTAACTTGGTTTTCGGTTTCAACATCCTTTCGAATTTTGTAATGAGTAGGCTAACGACTATCTTTAATAACTTAGGCTCAACGCTATGTAGATAACACAAGACTTAATTAAAATCGCCCCCAGTTCGACAGCTGTACAGACAGCTCGAATAACATTAGTCACTAAACATTAAAGATCGAATCAAGTATACAAACAGTGTCGTCCTCAGAGTTAAAATCGACCGTCGTGGGTGAGCGGTAGCGCTATGGCCTAGTATTCGGGAGGACGCAGGTTCGAATCCCCGTCTAGCCATCCAAATTTGGGTTATCTAGTTTTTTCCCGAACCACCTCAGGCGAATGACGAGACGGTTCCTTTAACAGTCCTTGGCCAAACTCCTCACTCCTTGTCGCCAGTCCTTTCGATGGCAAAGAAAACAAAGTTAAATAAGACTTGTTTACGTATTTTTTTTTTAATTCAGTCACTTTCTCTACTTGGTTTCAACCGGAGTTTCACCTTCGTATTTGAAATTTTATTTTGTGATTGTTTAAGATTTATTCTTTTTTTCTATAATAGTTGTAGCAACGATTTTAGTTCCGTCAACTCGTAGTGGACTATTGAAGCTATTCAGGATAACCTGCGAGAGTGCCTCCATTTATTATTACTGTTAGTGTTCAAAGTCCTGTAAACGACTTAGCTCATTAACCGAATTCTCTGATTATTGAAATAAGTCTCCACATATTCCTTAAAACCAGATAAGCTGTGTGCCAGTGAGTTTTGTATTTTTGTTTGTCTTTTGTTTGTGAAATGTCTGTTTTAGAGCGGAAATTTAAGTCGCTTCAACATTTAGTAAATGATTGCAATAAACCGTAAATTGCATGGGCAGTAAGACTACGGTTTAGAAAACGAAATAAATTGATAATAGGATTTTAGAGACTGCAACTAAGAACTGTAAACAAATCTCTTATCTGTAGCTTCATTCGTTATTAACTGATGCAATATCATTACCCAGAATTCAGTATGTAATTTTTGTGACTAGAGATTGTCATTACGTGTATCATATTCTGACATTTGATTCACCGCTTTTATTAATACTTATCTTTCAGTCAGAGGTTTCTTCAGAGGGTCTTAGGCTTGTGTGTATATTCAGAAAATAATGGTATAGTGAGTTTAATAATTAGACAAATGAGATAAGAAACTTGGAATTATGTTGAGATGCAAGCATGCACCAGATTTTACTAAGCTCCTCTTTTATCGATTACTCTTGACGATCGATCTTCTTACAAAGAATTTTCAAAGACAGATCGAAAAAGAGATCAGCATGAAAGTTACAAATATGATCGATTTTCTGAACTAGAGTGTTAATTTAATATATATCTTGAAGCATACGCCTTTAGTTGAACAAAATTTATCAAATACGTATTGCAGAAGTGCATTTCCCTGTTATTTTGTGAAATATTATTCGTATGATGGTTATAAAAATTCTGAACATGGTATTAAATCACCATAATTCTAAAAATTTCTTGTTATTGAATGACACAAATTCATAAAATTAGATGCGACGTCTGGTAAAAATATTCTGAGGATCAATTTTTTTTTAACTGCTTAACGTCTGGTAACAGCGAGGTCTTTAGAGACGGGAAAGGATTGGGGGCAACGAATGGGAAGGAATTCGGTCATGGCCTTTTGAAGGAAGCATCCCGACATTTGCCTAGAGTGATTTGGGAAACCATGGAAAACCCAAATCTGGATGCCCGGACGGGGATTCGACCCGCCGTCCTCCCGAATGCGAGGCCAGAACCTGAGGATCAAATCAGATAACGGCGGAAATAATGTCTCGTTACACTCTGATAAACACATGAGTGCAGTTCATTGTTCCAGGTTCAAGTTAAATGAAGGCACACTATTTAATCGAGAAGAGAATGGATTAACATGATTCCTGCTTCAGCATTAGTAACGACAAGAATAGAGCAATCTAATACGTTTATGCTCCCATTCAAGCTTAGAACCTCATTCAACTGGCAACGAAGGAAACATTTCTAGATGTATCTTAGTCTTCGCTAATAATAACCGAACCACCTGCATCAGAGTAAAAATGTTAGTGAAGTAGAGACACGTAGGTTTCTATGTGTACAGTAAATTTCCGCCGGCCTGGGGTTCGGGGATTCAAAGGCATGTGACGTATGGGGGGCTGCTTGCAGATTGGACACGGCGTGAGTCAGGCCACAGCTGTGGCCGGGCAGCTGCTGTGGCGGCCCAAGGGGAAGGAATTAACACGGATCCCACGCATACTGCGCGTTCAATTTATTTCACAATAAAAATAAAAACTTAAAAAGGTTATTTTAAAATACAGTTTACTGTACATTTTTTATATTTTCTTTCAAGTGATTCATATAAAACAAACCCAACAAAAATTCAGTTTGAAAAAACTGTTATCACTTCGGGAAAATTTTTGCAAGATTTGAAAAAGTTTTTTTCACAAAGAATTTATTATCTGATTCATAAAGTTCTCGTAGAAAGATAAGAGTTATTTATTTATAGCAAAATTGTCTACTGGATTTGTTTGTGGAAATCATAAACTCCAGAAAGACCGTTATAGTTTTCCTGTAAATACTAGCTACATATAACTGTAAATTTTGAAAGAATTTTCGGATAACCGGATTCGGAATTATAGGAGGGGGGATGGTATTTCTTTTTATGGTTTTTCATCAAAAGCTAAGATGTGAAATAAAAAGAAATATACGTTTTGACAGCCGGCGCGTTGCCAGTTATCATTTCGTCCTCGCGAAGATTATATGAACGGATTATTTTCTTTATTCGCACAAATCCCATTGTTATTATTTTAACACCTATTAATAACGTTGATTTTTCAAAATTTTATGTTATAATTGTATTAAAATTAGTAAAAACAAAAGGAGTGAGCAATGATAAATTTCTAAGTTAAACTGTTCAGAAATTATGAGGGTGTGACAGATGAACGAATGAGTGATTGCTAAATCATCAAATGATTCTAGTATCAAGACGTGTCTATTAAAAGTGAAATGTATGTACATATCAACTGTGTAGGTCATCAGTTTGGAAGCTGTCAATCATATAATTAGTGAGCTGCAATTAAAAGTAGTAAACATTCCGAAAACAAATATCCTACTCAATATGAAGTAAAGAGGAGACGCGAAGGGGTGTTAAGGAATTGTAGGACGGTAATATGTCAGCTTTAGACTAAGCACCGAAATGCTTTGGCCATATAAAATGACTTTCTCTGAGTACATGGTACACGAGAACATTGGATTACCCAAACGATTATAAATGTTGTTTATTTCAATCTGTTAATTAAGAAAACAAACCGAGGTGATATACACAATAATCTGTGTATACTTTACGACGGCAGTGTAAGGCTAATCCAGCAGCCGTTTGCAGTATACACTAATCAGCCGGAATATTATGATCACCTACCTAATAGCCGGTATGTCCGACTTTGGCTTGGATAACAGCGGCGACGCTTCTTGGCATGGAAGCATTGAAGCCTTGGTAGGTCGTTGGAGGGAGTTGGCAACACATCTGCACACACAAGTCACCTAATTCCTATAAATTCCTGGGAGGGGGCCGATGAGCTTTGACGCTAGGTTCAATCACACCCCAGATGTGTTCGATGGGGTTCAGATCTGGCGAGTTGAGGGGCCAGAACATCAATTGCAACTCGCTACTGTGTTCATCGAACCACTCCATCACACTCCTGTCATTGCGACATGGCGCATTATCTTGTTGAAAAATGCCACTACCGTTGGGAAACATGGTTATCATGAAGGGGTGTACGTGGTCTGCAACCAGTGTATGATACTTATTTGCCATCATGGTGCCTTGCACGAGATCCACTGGATCCATGGATACCCACGAGAATGTTCCCCAGAGCATAACTGGGTCGCCGCCAGCTTGTCTCCATCCCGCAGCACAGGTATCAAGAAGCTGTTCCCCTGGAAAACGATGGATGCGTACCCACCCATCGGCATAATGAAGAAGGTATCGGGATTCATCAGACCATGCAACGCTCTGCCATTGAGTCAACGTCCAATGACGATGGTCACCTGCCCATTTCAGTCGTAGTTGACGATGTCGTAGTGTTAACATTGGCACATACATGGGTCGTTGGCTGCCGAGGACCATTGTTGGGAGTATTCGGTGCACCGTGTGTATAGAGTATAGACACACTTGTACTCTGCCCAGCATTAAAGTCTGATGTAGTTCCGCCACAGTTCGCCGCCTGCCCTGTTTTACCAGCCTACGATGTCCGACATCTGTAATGAGGGGTGGCCGCCCAACCCCATGACGTTTGGACGTGGTTTCACCTTGGTTTTAGTCACTCACCACAGTACTCCTCGAACACCCGACAAGTCGTGCAGTTTCAGAAATGCTCGTGGTGAGCCTCCGGGCCATCACAATCTGCCCTCAGTCAAACTCATACAGATCGCGAGCCTTCCCCATTCTAAACACGGATAGCACGCTCACTGATACTACATGCACCGTGCGTATGACTGACTACCAGTCATTCCTCGTCATGTGACGCTGCTATCGCATGGGCGGGTTTATATCGATAGTAGGTAGGTAGGTATAATGTACTTGCTGATGAGAGTGTATAACAACTAATTTTTATGCCGCGCGGTTCTCCGAATCCATTATGGCTGTAAGTCTGTCTGTGTAAGCAGAGTAACTAGAGTTAAAATTTGTGTGGACAAGTACAAAGGGATCACGCAAATAAAATTTAAATCTGATTAGGGTTGTTTTATTTAACTCCTTTTACGCAGACAGATGATGTTAAGGTTGGAAAGAGATGTACGTTTTAGTCTCTTCCAAGCAAATTTCAACCTTTCCTTCACTTAATATACCCATTTTGCACGGACAAGGCTCCGTCGACTGAATGATTCCCGGTATAAGAAGTCACCCACTGCTTGCAACGGTCTCCTCAAAGGTGGTGAAAGATCGGGTAGTGTTCCGGGGCACTCTATTACCCTCGGGGATTGAAACAGTCCCTAAAGGCTGATGAATCCGAAATGATCAACGACATGAGTAGACCTATGCAGAAGGCAACGGGAAGCCACCACATAGCCCAGTCAATAAAGGTTTTGTGTCGGAACACTTTCTGGTAAAGCTGATTTTTTCAAGGGTGATAGATCTTGATGAGAGGATTATTTTCTGAAAAGTCCCCGAAAATTCCAATGGAGCTTCCCTCCCTACCCCCCCTTTAAGTTTAAAAATGTAGAGTTTTACGCAATCGCATACAACTTTTTAACCAAACGTTTGTTAAGGTTATATTACTTACAGTTTTATTCCCTGATAAATATTCTACAACTTTTATAATAACATAATTTATGATAAGTGCAGCAGTTTTCCAGTAAATTAACGAAATGTTGTAAAAAAACAATATTTTTTTGCCACCTATCTACGTTTTTGCAAAACCATACTTTTATTCTTCGCCAAATGCAAAAAATGCTTCCAATAAAAGTTGTAGCATATATATTCCTGAGTACATCGGTGTATAAACATATACAGTTATGTGTATTACATAGAAAACAGTAGCTAGGTTTTGAGCGCGAGAGCGCTCGGGAGTCGGCGGGCGTAGGCGAAAGGCGCCTTATCCTCATATGCCTATTCAATTAGTTAATACTGTAATTATAACATATATTTTTAACACTTATACTCGTACTAGCCCATAGTGCGTCGACCTTTAATTTGTAATTTAGTAAATATTTGTGTATAATCAAAATAACTTTAGAGTGATATGAGAAGTAAAATTTGTTTTTCTGATTGTAACATATTTGAATTAGAGATTTTAATTTTATTCATAATTAATTATTGTACACATTTGTATGCCAGTTTTGGTTCGGGGGATTTAACCTAGCCTTGTTGTATCAGGCCATTTCATTATCCACCACCTATGGACCCGACGTGTCCCGGACTGGCTAAACCGGCAGCTGTTTTAAATTACTTGTGTTTTAAAACAGCATCACGGACCTCCCACCCACCACAGATATTATATACACCGATTTAATATTTACAAGTCAAGATTATTTTAACTCATAAAACTTATTTTATGTTTAGAAGCATGTCTCTTTGATAACGGTTATATATTAGTCTGTATGAGGAAATTCATCTTCTTCTTCTGAATACTGTAAAGTGACCATTTGTTGGCTACCGTTAAGAAAACGTGAGTTGCCAAAAAAGGGAGGGGGGAATTATTAAAATCTAAAATAATTCCTGAAAAATGAACAATACATATAATAATGATGCTATAAGGGGATCTAATAGGTTACTAACTAGAACCATGAATTTCAGACACAAAATAAAACCTCATTTATTGAGTCTTATGGCCTTACAAGGTCGGGTAGTAATTAACGTTACGTTAAACACAATTAGATCAGCAAAAACAAGCAATACCCGACGTTTACAATTCGCCGGAGTAAGCAAACAAAACTGAATGAAATATCTCAAACAAGTAATAAAAACAGCAAAGTTAACATTGAAATAACATGGCAACACAGGCCATCAAATTGAAGCTAACATTTTACTGTACAAAGGAAAATCCAGGGGGCGCCGTATAAAGTGAATGAAAAGCATCAAAATTGAATTAACAAACAGCAAGATGCTTAAGAAAAAAATTGAATCGAAATATAAATTCAGCTAGCTCAGAATTTAAGTGGCGGGAGCAGAGTCTTAACCCAGGCGTCGCTTAAGGGCACATAAGTCTGTTAAAAATCCACTGAATAGTGACCGTCGTTTCTGGTACATTACCATAGAATCATCGCCGTGATGGTGAGCGACAAACACAATGCCACTGCCGCAATGGAAGCTAAATAAGCGGCTACGACCGCATTATTAGCATAACTTCCAAATAATGGCAAGCATGCCACTCGACATCTCGCTTTCCCAAAGCAAGAAATGATCAACCACAATGATCATCAGAGAGCGTGCCGGCTAGCACGTCTGTTCACCAGCTCGTCTTGGACCCAAGTCACGTCCGTTCATCAGCTCGTCTTGGACAGAAGTGATCTCTAAAATGGCTCCTTCTTCTTCCTCGGCTAGTTGCTCGCCACATGTAAAAGAACTCCACGGAATTAGTATTGTAGACCCCAATAAATGTTCAGGATTGGCTATCTACACATTTCCGTCGTCACGTGTTTAATATCATGCGTCGCATTCGCCGTCTCCTTCGCGCGTTTCCTACGTGGCCTTCGGGGTAGTAGCGGGGTAGGGGTAGGTCACCGCCCGATTTCGAACGGGACTCAAGCCGGGCTGTCCCGGCGCCATCGAGTCGCCTCGCCTGCTCCATTGTTCCTCTCTCAACCGCCGAAATGGA
>CM061921.1:314309774-314333805 GCA_031002005.1 Vandiemenella viatica | reverse complement strand
TATTACATGAGTGTCTTAATGATTTACAATAAGAACTTGTGGTGGTTTCTTGCAGATGACATATTATTATGAAACAGGATCACAATACAAGATTACTGCGAACAAATCCAGTGTGATCTAGACAGGATATCTAAATCAACATGGGGTGAAGATAAATGCACAAAAGATTCAGTCAATTAGATGCACAGATAAAAAGCTAAAGGTTTTTTTAAGGTTTTAGGATAGGGAAAGAATTGCTTGTTGAAGACATGAAATATAAATTCTTGGCATAATATTTAAGAGTAAACTCAAAAGATTTAAAATTCTTCATTTATTGGAGAGTGTGATGAGGGAATGTACCAGAGAAGGAACCGGGTTACAACACGTTGGCCAGACCATTTCTTAAATATGGCAGTGTAGTGTGGGACCCACGTTTTGGGTAACAATTATAGTAGTTGGAGGGGTTACAAAGGGGGGCAACTAGATTTGTCACTGGAAATTACTGCAGACCATGATCACAAGCTGGCACTCTATTTCAGGTGAAAGAGAGGGGATTTTATTTTAATTAATGAAATCAGAGATTGGAATAAATTACCATGGAAAGTATTGAATAATTTACCGAAAATCTTTGAAATTAAAAATCTCAAAGTGCTGAAGTAAACAGGCACAAGACATGAGGAAAATCGGTGATTAGGGAAATTTCCACTGGAGCATGTGCACCATTTCAATTAAATTCCTGCGTGCTCTAACGTTCACTTTGTCCTCAAATCCTCGTTACTAATGAGGTTATTTTTATTTTTATTTTTTACTTATTGCTATACGCCTCGTCGAAGTCGAGGTCACTAGAGGTGGGATGGGACAGGGGCAAGGAGTGGGAAGGAATTCGGCTATGGCCTTTTGATGGAAGTATCCCGGTATTCGTCTGAAGTGATTTGGGGAAACCATGGAAAACCCAAATCTGGATGCTCGGACGGGGATTCAAACCGGCGTCCTCGTGAATGCGAGGCCAGAGTGGTAGCCCCTCACTCACGACGCTAGTGAGCAATATCTGAGTCTTCTCATGTAATTTTGAAAGAATAATTTTAATCAACACGAATGCCAGAAATGAGTTGTCTATATATATATATTAACTGCTTTACGTCTCTCAACAGTGAGGTCTTTAGAGACGGGAAAGGATGGGGGTGGGGGGCAAGGATGGGGGCAAGGAATGGGAAGGAATTCGGCCATGGCCTTTTGAAGGAAGCATCCCGGCATTTACCTGGAGTGATTTGGGAAACCATGGAAAACCCAAATCTGGATTCCCGGACGGGGATTCGAACCGCCGTCCTCCCGAATGCGAGGCGAGAAGTCTAGATATCTGTCGCTTGCAGTCAATTTAGTAAAATAACCATTCTGGATATCAATTTTTTTCATGATTCTCTTAGGTAATTATTCCAATTTGAACTTGGTGCTGTATCCTTCCTGACAAAAACTCTTCTAGAAACTTCTCCTTGAACTCCACGAAGCTTTCACACCTCTGATTCAGCCGGCCTCCCTAGTCGCTTTTCACTTTCCAGTTGTTGTGCACAAGAGAGGTAGTTTTGCTTCTTTGGAACCTGTGAAGCTTCGAAAAGGAAACTGAAAGCTCTGATAAAGTCTGTTGGGTGCGCATTGGTTGGAATGGTATATTTTTCATTGTTAATCGCTCGTCCAGGCAATTCTGCTGAAGGAAACAATTGAGTCCGTTGCGGTCGAACCCCAGCTGAACCAAGAATTCCCTTTTTAGATGGTTTCCTTCGGCATTTATTTTCTTCAGCATCTCATTCACTCTTTCTTCCATCAACCACATTTCTCTTCACTTTCTCGCTTCCGGACCTGAAGTCCATTAACTTCACATTTACTCTGTTAGCTGTAACATTTTTTTTTCACTTCCTCTCGCAATTTAGTTATTTCGTTTCCCGTTGCTTCCGTTGTCATGTGAAAACCGGTCACAGCAGTTAAAATTTTATGCAACAGCCTTTACCCTACACACGGCAGATTTTTTGCTTAGCTCCTCTCTCATAATTTCTGTTTCCTACCCTCTTTTGAAACTATGTAACAAACCTTTTGTTTCTTGCAACACATTCTCCCATTTAATTTCCATTCCCAGCATGTATGCTCTTATTACCCCCTCCTGATCATTTCTTTCCATTGGTTCCACAATTTTTTCAACATTTTTACGTTTATTTTCTACATTCCTCTTAATTTCTACCCTTACTTCTTTCACAGCTTCTTTACTTCTTTTAACTGCTTCCTCACTTCTATTAGATGATTTTTTTTTATCTCTTCACTTATACTCAATTGCAATGTTCATACGCTTCGTGCTTATGTTCAAACCTCTCGCGATTTCATGTCCTGTAAAAGTGACAGAATTCGGTTCATCGTAGAACTCGCAATATCCTTCCACCGAGTTTCATCATCACTCCCATTGAATCAATCTATTCTCCTAGTCACGTGGTTTGTAGTGACACCAAGTCATACGCAAAAAAAAAAAAAAACCCAGACAACCATCACCACGCTCATCAGTCAGCTTCGTGCTAAGCACAAATCAAATAAAAATTCCGTTGATTGTCGAGCACTCTGCTGCCTTTATATGTGAAACCTTGCCAAAGTCGCCAGAATGTGACGGCGACACCAAGATTCGTCCACTGCTAGGAACCATCGAAGGTTCCAAGGAAACCAATTCCTTGCAACTTCCAGACCTACAACCACTTACATCTCCCTCTCATCTCCCATCCAAACTCTTGTCCCCCAAAACTTGAGACGCATTGCCGCACAGGTGATGCAAACTGAACAGGGATAGTCCCTGACAAATTTATATCTTGTTATTCATGTTTTGGTGTTCCTGAATCAATCCGTAAGAAATTTGACATTATGTCAATGCATCTGTACCTCTGTGACATATCTTCGGAATAAATAAACTACAAATTATTCGATTAATGAATTCGAATGCACCTGCTCAATAGGTTCGTTAGACTGTTTACAAGCGTTGAATTAGTTCTCCCAGCCCATGTCTGCTGATGAAAGACTGTCGACCATGAATACTTTCACAGTCTCCGTATTCAACTACCTCCACAACAGATATTTTGCTCTCCCAAACAAACACACTTTGTAATGACGAAGTAGTGAATCTATTAGTACCGTAAAGAACCCGTCAGGATGCCCCGAGACATCTTTTATGGCTGGAATATTGCACGGTATTATCCAGAAATAGCAACCAGTAACTGTAATAAAATTATCGTCTCGCGTTTTAGCCTCAAGTTTTCAAAACAGATTCTCGTATTTGTTCATTGGCCTGAATAGGACCTAGCATACATGGGATATTTCTTTTCTCTCTGGTTGGTAAATAAAGTTTCATTAAAATATTTATGTTATATTTTATATTCCTATGAGGTGGAGAAACGTCACCCTAAGATACAACATATCTGTATATCTTACATGTTAAAATTGTATTTTAATTCAACAGGTAAGTTTCCGAATAAGGAACCCAATGGTAAGAACAGAATATAACTTTTCAGAAAAGTTCTCGGCCACAGAACATGATCGAATTACGATAAAATAATTGTTTAAAAAACATAAAAACCGCCTTCAAAAAATGGCACTAAAATTTTTAAAATAACTTTATACATTGCTTAGAAGAAAGTAAATCTAAATGGACAATATTTTACATTACTGTTATTGAAATTTTTACATTAATTAGTTATTTTTGGAGTCGGTGCCAGCTGTCAGATCGCGCAGATCGAATTACTGAACTTTATTTGGTGTTCGAGGCCAACCGAGAGTACGAACAAAAATTCCAAATATTTTACACCATATCGTGAGGAAGATAGTTTTACTGCGGGAGACAGCTTAGTGAAACAAATTAACGATATGTTATCTGTGGCTCGGCCTCGTTGGTCATCCAGGCGTATCTCTGGCGCTATAGTGTCAGTTGGTAGGCTGCATCATGCAGTAAATACTTTAAAATTAGTATAATATCGGTGTATCATCTATATGTTTCAGTTTTGTTGAAAAATATTTCTGGAATTAATTGTAAGTAAGTAAACATGATTTTTATGTATTATTGCTATTTATTATCGTTTTTAACTTTTTGTTTTTCTTGTTTGGGCTGGCACCGACTCCAAAAATAATTAATTAATGTAAAAATTTCAATAACAGTAATGTAAAATATTGCCCATTTAGATTTACTTTCTTCTAAGCAATGTATAAAGTTATTTAAAAAAATTTAGTGCCATTTTTTGAAGGCGGTTTTTATGTTTTTTAAACAATTATTTTATTTTAAATTTTTTAGTGGTATTACAGTTAATTTGTATTTAAATATGCTGCAGCAGTTCTCATTATGCAAACTTCCTGGTAGCTCAGTGGTTAAAGCAAATGCTTTAAAAAAATCTGTCTTTATAACAACTTTTAGAATGGGGTGAATTGTATGCTGTGTTAAGGAATTCCAGTTTACATTTAGGTCCAGGCTGTGTTTCGATCTAATCATAACATCTGTTAAAGCTGCTGCTCGATAATCGAAATATGTAATATCTGGTCATTAATACATACCACATACTCAGGTATGTCTCTGGAATATATCTACCGAGCATGGTGGTGTAACGGATAGCGTTCTGGCCTCGCATTCGGGAGGACGGCGGTTCGAATCCCCGTCCGGGCATCCAGATTTGGGTTTTCCATGGTTTCCCCAAATCACTCCAGGTGAATGCCGGGATGCTTCCTTCAAAAGGCCATGGCCGAATTCCTTCCCATTCCTTGCCCCCATCCTTTCCCGTCTCTAAAGACCACGTTGTTAAAAAGGGACGTTAAACTGTTACAAAAAAAAAATAAAAAAAAATGGAATATATCTGTTCGTTCTGGCATCACACAGAAAATATAGATATTTAATTGGTTTTCACAACGTAAAAGCTCGGGGTCCAAGTTGAAATCTGACGTACATGTTGAGACATTACGACACACACATTTTATAAATATTCTGCAATGACTTAAAAATAGCTTAATTGATTTTGACGGTACTTAAAACTGTGGATTTTGTAAAGAACTTTTGAAATTATAACGGATGGGGATAAAGGAGAAGAGGGATTGGGCTTTTGTATACCAAATGTAGACTGTCTGTTCTGATTGATTTAAAGTATACGTTTGTAAATTTCTATTGATATCATATACATTTTTTATGTGTGTATCAAAAAATAATCAAGGGGTGTGGAGGTGAAGAGTAGTTTGGTTTTTGTTAAGGTAGTGTGGACAGCATTTTTCTCTTTGTTTTAAAGTATACATGTACAAAGTTCCATCGAAACCAGATAAAAACTGTAGCTTTGTGTAAAGAACATTTACAAAAATTAAATGGGGTAAGGCAGTGAGCGGTTGGGTATGTAAACAGAATGTTTCTCTTTGTTCATAAGTATACATTTGCAGTGTTCCATCGAAATTTGATAGAAATGGTAGATATCTATAAAGAATATTGGAAATTAGGAGGGGTGGGGGTAGAAGGGAAGAGGGGTTGGGCTTCTTCAACCTAATTTAAACACAATTGTTATGTATTTTTTTAAAATATAAGTGTGCAAATTTTCTTCAGAATCAGGTAGAAACTATGCTTTGTGTAGATTAAAGGGGTGGAAAGGGCAAGAGATTTTTGTCTTCTCTAAACCAAATACAGACAGTATTTTTCTGTTTGTTTTGAAGTATACTTGTGCATACTTCCCTCAAAATCAAATAGAAACGGTAGCTTTATATGATGAACATTGACAGTAATTAAAGGGGTAGAAAGGGGAATAGGGTTTGTGTTTTTGTCAAAGTAATGTGAGTAGTATGTTTCTTTTTCTATTTGCTTTAAAGTATACACATGCGAAGTTCCACCGAAATCGGATTAAAATTTGGGTTTGTACAAACATTAAGGGATGGAAAAGGGGACCTAGGGTAGGTTTTTATTTTTGGTTAGAAATCTTCTCCATAAAAAAATACATAAACGTACCAACTTTCATAAAGATCGGTCAAATGGTGCCAACTGTAGCTTTTCAAAAAGAAAATTGAGGAAAGTCAAGGGGCGCAAATGGGGAAAGGGGTTCAGTTTTTGCAAACCAAAAGCTGACATTATTTTTCTCTTTGTTTTACAGTAAACGTTTGCTAAGTTCTATTTAAACTGGATAAAACTGTGGGTTTGTATAAAAATTAAACGGTTTGATGGATAGTGGGGGGTGGTTTTTTATTTTTTGGTCCGAAATCTTCCTGGTGAAAAAATACAAATAAGCGCCAACTTTCATGGTATTAGGTGAAATGGTGGCGACTGTAGCTTTTTATAAAAAAAATCATTGACAAAAATTAAGGGTTGGTCGGAGGGAGAGTGGTTGAGCTTTGGCAGACCAAATGTTGACAAGATTTTTCTGTTTGTTTGAAAGCATACGTTGGAAAAGTTCAATCGAAATCAGATATGAATTATAGGTTTCTATAAAATTAAGGGGTGTGAAAGGGGAGATGGGGTGTCTTTCTTTTATTTTTTGGTCAGAAACCTCTCCACCAAATATTAATATATATGACAACTTTAATGGAGATCAGTTAAATGATGTCGACTAGTTTTGTATAAAGAACATTATCAAAAATTAAGGGGTGGATAGGGTGAGAGGGGTTCAGTTTTTTCAAACCAAATGTTGACAGCATTTTTATCTTTATTTTTGACTATACATGTCCAAAGTTCCATTGAAATCGGATAAAAATGTGGGTTTGTATAAAAATTAAGGGGTGTAAAGGGAGAGGAGGGTGATTTTTTTATTTTTTTGGTCAGAAACCTTTTCCATGAAAAATTACATGTATATGCCAACTATAATGGAGAACAGTTTAAATGATGTCGACTTTAACTTTGTATAAAGAACATTTTCAAAAATTAAGGGATGGATAGGGGAGAGGGGGTTCAGTTTTTTCAAACCAAACGTTGACAGTATTTTTCTGTTTATTTTTTACTATATATTTCCAAAGTTCCATCAAAATCGGATAAAAAGTGTGGGTTTATATAAAAGTTAAGGGGTGTAAAGGGGTAGAAGGGGTGGTTTCTCAATGAAATTAATATGGGACCACTTTGGAGGTATACTCTATCTACTATAAAAATTTCATTTAAATCGGTTCAAAATTGGCGAAGATATCGCTGAACATAAATCCAAAAAAAAAAAAAATTCATATGAATTGAGAACCTCCTCCTTTTTTTTGAAGTCGGTTAAAAAGTGGATTTCACAAAAATTCATTGTCTGCAAAATATAACATCCTCCATACATTGCGAATAAGAATAATATTTCCAGCCATGATCAAAGCCAAGGAAATATTAGTAATGACAGTGAGTGTATTTATATGACGTATGTATGGTATGATGGAGATCTCTTTTATACAGGCTTTTTCTCCATCCATAGAGAAGTAGTTATATCGAAAGTTCCTGCTCAGAAAACGTTTCTGAAAACTTCTTTAGGCTAAGATAGATATTGTCCCCAATGATGTTAGAAGGAAGACATTAAAATAGGCTTTCTGGAATTTAAGTTAGATGAATAAAGTGGTTATTGAACAAGCAGAGTCAAGCTCTCCCATCTACAATGATGCCCAGAAAGACCCACTCTCATACAAACCCAACAACAATGTGAAGCCGCATTCATTCATCGGTTGAACCATAATATTAGGGATTGATTAATTCGTAAAACGTTTGTTAGTCTTGAGGAAATATTTACAACCGAACTGTCAAAGAAAGCGAAGCATATCAGTCTCACAACTGGTATTTCTTTTCTTGCGCTAACCTCTTCAAGTCAACATACCCCTTACAACCTTCGTCCTCAATTACCTGCTTCACATATTCCAATCTCTGTCTTCCTCTACAATTCTTACCTCCGATCGTTCCCTCTACTAGCAAATTAATCAGTCCTACATGTCCTAAAATCTCTCTTCTTTCTTTAAGACTTTTCAACAAACTTCTTTCCTCGCCAATCATGTCCAAAACGTGTCCATTTCATACTTCATCTGTCCATTTGATTTTCAGAATCCTTCTATAGCTCCACAATTCAAATGCTACAATTTTCCTCAAGCACATTTTTCGCTATCATAAATTGCTGTGTTTTACACTTAGAATTTTAAAATATTCTGTCTGTGTCATAGAGCAATATTTAAAACTAAAAGATATATATTTTTTTTAAAAACGAGCTCTTTCCACTAGTGCTATTACGCCTTTATTATCATTCCTGCTTCGGCAGTCGGTTGTAATTTTACTTCCTGCTCCTCCTCATCATCATCATCACTCTTAAGGCGCGTTCCCACGATCCCTTTTAACGAAGGCGAGACGGGACGGGACCTCATTAGCCGAAGTGTAGGGCCGACCGCGGGCCGCAGGTTAGTCCTAGCTACCTCGCCGCCACCTCCGCACCACGTTGCCTAGTGTCGTTTGGCACAGAGCACTTTACAGCAACAGAAGGGATGCGCACCGCTGCTGCAAACCCATGGCAACAGCGCATCGCTACACACGCCTGTGATGTTTACTGACTCAGAGTGGGTAGCTGCGTCTCGTCTCCGCTAGCAGAGGCGGCCCTGTTCCCATGGCGTGTGGTTGATTATTCGTCCCGTCCCATCCCGTCTCACCTTCGTTACAAGGGATCGTGGGAACGCGCCTTTAGACGTTTCCTCTTTTGCGGGTTGTCCGGCACATCGGCTTCCATGTCTGACGGTCATTCCAAGATTTTAACTCCACCACTAGACTCCAAACAACTCCCATTGCCTCTACGTCTTTTTTCGTTTTGTCCATCCAGCTTTCCCGTGGTCTTCCAGCCTTCTCCTTCCCTTCGAAATGTTCAAGAGTGCTAACTTCGTCATTAACCCCTCCTCATCCTCATCACATGCCCCAGTCACTGCAGTCTTTTATTTGTTACCATCTCTTCCCATGCTTCGACTTTTAATCTCTACTTGTTGTTTTCATTTCTGATTTTATGCTTTCTTATTACGTCCTCTATCCCTCTCAGTAACGTCATCTCTGCAGCCTGTGAATTGCTATATCTCTCTTTGTCCTGGTCAAGCTTTAAGAGCTATAAGTCCGTATTGGGCGCTAGAATCCTTTATGGAACAAGATTTTGGCTTCCTTCCCTTTATTTAACCTCCAGATTACATCCTTTAGCTGATGATACAATTGTCCACTCTACAATATTCACATCCCTATTTCTTCTTCCATATTTTCACTGTTACTTCCTAAGTATTCACTTACTTCTGCTAATACATCTGATGCTATATTTACATGTATTCTACTATTACTGCTATGATTTCTGCTACATTTCATCGCCTTACCATTCAGTAATTTCTGAATGTCTTCAGTCAGTTCTGTTAAAATGACAATGATATCAACAAATCGTAGCATACTGTTTTTTTTTTCTCTTTGAAAACTTATGGCACATTCATAATTTTCTTTTATTTCCTTTATTGCTACCCCTACATACAATTTGAATATTAATGGGGATAAACTACTACCTTGTCTCACACTCCTTTTAGCTGATGGGTGTGTCTCAAGTTACTCTATTACAGTCACTTGATTCTAATACAGACTGTAAACTATTCATCCATCTTAATTTTTTAGACCTGAATTCTCTAAAATTTTGATCATTTTGTTCCACCTAAAATTATCAAAAACTTTTCTAAGTCAACAAACGCCTTTAAAGTATCCTTGCTTTCTTGATCCGGCCTTCAAGTATTAATCTGAAAGCCAGAATTGATTCTCTTGTACCCCGGTTTTGCCAAATCCCAAACTGAACTTCCCCTACTATCTCTTATACTCTCCTTTCTATTGTTCTGTACATTATCCTAGTCAGTAGTTTTGAAGCATGTGATGTTGGACTTACAGTATGATAATCTGCATCATTTTCAACTTATAATTTCTTCGGAAGTGTGCCTAATAAACTTTTATTAAAATCAGTTGGAACCTTCTGCTTCGTAACTTTTTGATATCAGACTGAATAAAATTTGGATTCCTTCTTCTTCTACTGATTTAAGAAGTTCTGCAGAAATCTCATCAATTCCAACTGCCTATTTGATTTAGAATCTTCCAAAGCACTGTCAAATTCTTAACTTAAAACAAGACCTCCTATATCATCAATCTTCTTTTTTGCAGTACACTGTTGTTTAAATAATGCATATCGTACAGTTTTTCTTTGCATTACTTCCATCGGTTAACTCTGTCTTCTGATCTTAAAAGTAGTTTCTCCTCGGCATCTTTTATGTTAATACTGCTTTTTATATTTATAAAATTTTGTTTGATCGTTCTTTGGGTCGCATCTACTTTATCTATGACCATTTCCTTTTCTACTTTTTCACTCTTTTCTTCCAATCATTTTTCTTCTTCTTTTTGTTTATTTCATTTCTAAAATATCTGTACTGTTCTCTTCCCGTTTCATCCTGAACATTTTGTGCTTTTCCCTCTGATCTATCAATTACAAAATTTTGTTCTTTGATCAAAAATATTTGGATGGCTTGTATCTTAATGCCTAATAATTTTTTACCAGCTTTGATTATTACTCTCTTCAGTGTATTCCATTTTTCATTAGTTAGTTGTATTCTTGCAGAGTTATTTGTTAGATCTACGTCTACCATCTCTGCAAATATTTACCTCGTGTGAGATGTTTGAATTTATTCTCTTCCGTTCTATACTGCCTTTGTCGCTTATTTTTCTCTAGAATTTCAGCCTGTACTTTATAATTAACAGATTTTGGTTAAAGTCTAAGTCAGTTCTTGGGTATGCTTTACAGTAGGGAACTTGGTATCTGTGTATCTGTTTCACCATGATATAAGCTAGCTTATATCTACCAATATCACCTTGAACTTCCCATTTGTATATCTTTGGTTCATAATTATTAAATTATATTCGCGACGGTGGATTAATATTTTTCACAGAATTCAAACATTCATTTCTTTCTTGTAGATCAAAACTTCCTAGAGAATTCCCATCGTTTCCTTTGCACTACCGCATTCCAATCACCCATGATTATTAGATTTTCCTCCCCCTCCGCATACTGGATTAATCTTTCAATTTTATCATATACTCTATTTCTTCATCATCTTCCTGTGACATTTGCGAATTAACGTTTACTGATGTGGTTGGAGCAGGCTTAGTTTCTATTTTCATCAAAATAATTCTGTCGCTAAACTATTCATAATATCTCACCAGTTTCCCTACTTGCTATTTCAATATAACTGTTAAATATAATGTGTTCCCCAGACCAGAAATCTTGTGAATCCCTCGCTAATGCCAACTATATATATACTTTAAGTCCTTTCATTTCTCTTTTAAAGTTTTCTTAAAGACCTACTCTATTTAGATTTCTAATATTCCACGCTCTGACTCGTGGAATGTTTCTGTCGATTCTGATGACTCCTCCCTGAGCAGTCCCTACCCGGGGTCCGAATGGAGGACCGTTTTACCTCCGTAATATTTTACACAGGAAGAGGTGATCATTCTTTATGTATTTTGAGAGGATTACATGATCTCGAAATACCCTTTGTGTCTTTAATGTGTAGCCCAGTCAATAAAGGGCCAAAAACAGTGAATGTCGGAACTTTCTCTGGTAAAGCTGAATTTTCTCCCAGTAGTAGATCACTATTAGAGAGACATTTTTTCAAAAGTCCCCGAAAATTCCAATGGAGCTTCCCCCCCTACCCCCCCTTTAAGTTTAAAATGTAGAGTTTTACGCAATCGCATATAACTTTTTAACCAAAAGTTTATTAAGGTTATATTACTTACAGTTTTATTCCCTGATAAATATTCTACAACTTTTATAATAACATAATTTATGATATGTGCAGCAGTTTTCCCGTAAATTAACGAAATGTTGTAAAAAAACAATATTATCTACGTTTTTGCAAAACCATATTTTTATTCGTCACCAAATGAAAAAATGCTTCGAATGAAAGTTGTAGCTCATATATTCCTGAGTACATCGGTGTATAAACATATACAGTTATGTGTATTACTCTACTAGTAACATAGAAAACAGTAGCTGGGTTTTGAGCGCGTGAGCGCCCGGGAGTCGGCGGGCAGCGTGAGCCGGCCGCGCCCGTTGTGTAAGAGGAAGAATAAAGGTGCTATAATTTCCAGAAATAATTTTTAATGCATTTAACAGCGTTCGTTTTATCTAACGTGTCAGGGATAGTTGCTAATGTAGGAAAATCTTGAGGCATTTTCTAAGCAGCTCCTTGAAAATAAACGCAATGAAGCTGAAATTCTCGAAGATCCAACTGTAAAGGCAGCATTGAATCAATTTAATGAGTGTTTAAATAATGTGAAAACGCTCAGCAGAACAACTAAGCTTTGGATAAATCTTCTTAAATGCATTGACCTCATAATGATGTTTATTTACGCAGAAAGATCCGGTAATTGGGACCTCCATTTAAGTACTACAATTGAAATGCTCCCATACTTTCACGCTGCAGGCCATCTGCCGTATGCTAAATCCGCACATCTTTATGCACAAGAAATGACTAAACTTGGCTCTAAACTATCTCCACTAGAATTTGGTCTCTTTAAAGAACATTTCACTGTAAGAAGAACGGGGAAATACTGGTCTGGGACGTGGACTGACATGTGCATCGAACAGGGTTTGATGCGTCCCATGAAATCCGTTGGGGGCCTAACTCATGGACGAGGCATAACCGACAGCACTCTATCGAAATGGGTCCTTGGAACACAATTTTTCTTCTAATTCAATTGTAGTATTTGATGGTTATCCATACGAGCCAACAACGAAAAATGAAGAGCAAAACAGAAGAGCAGCCAAAAGATCTTCACCTGACATAGTATTTGATGAAAACACAATTTGTGTTACTGGAAAAGAGGAGTTTTTAGGAAATACTAGTAACAAGAGAAAACTGGTACTAGCTTTGGCATCTGAATTCAGAAAACGAGGACTACAAGTTGTTACAGCGGAAGATGATGCTGATGTGCACATTGTTATGACAGCAATTCAACAGCAGAGAAGTGACTGTAAGGTATTTGTCATTGGAACCGATACCGACTTAATAGTATTACTTACGGCACTGGCTCCTGAAAGTACTTGTATATACTTCTGTAAAGAGATAGGGGGTGCAGTTCCATTAACAGTGTACTACAGAATCGCCACTCTCATAGAAAAGTTTGGAAATCAAGGTCAGTTACTTCTGTTTTGTCACGCTATGACCGGATGTGATACCACATCCAACATGTATGGAATGGGCAAATTAAAAGCGATAGAATTGCTCAGATCGAAACCTGATATGCAGAATACAGCGAGGAAGTTTTTGGATGATTCTACAACAAGAGAGGACCTTTTGATTGCTGGTGAGAAATTTGTTTTATGTTTTTATGGGTTAGAGAAATATTCAAATCTGAATGAAGCCCGTTACTACAAGTTCTTGACAGTAACAAAGAAAAGTTCCCTTAGATCAAATTTTCATCTAGCAACATTACCTCCAACGTCTGAGGCATATCTTGAACATTCGCTGAGAGTATTTTTGCAATTTCAAAAATGGTTAGGTAATACTCTTGATGCTACAAATTGGGGTTGGAAAATTGAAAACGTGAAAGAAATGAGAGGTACCAAAAGAACATTGAAACCAATTCCTACCTCGCAGCCATTTGCTCTAAACGAACTGCTGTACTTAGTGTCATGTTCTTGTAAACAAGGATGCGGACAATACTGTGGATGTAGAAAAGTGAAACTGAGTTGCACTGCAATAGTTCAAATAAAATTATGGCAATAATTTTATTTTGATTGGGTAGCAGGTATATTGTGGTGTGACAGCGTCACCCACAATGAATATAATTAAATTATTATTAATTATATTCATAATTCTTTTTTTATATATTCAAATTTATTAATTATTTAGTCTTGCAACGTGTAATTAATTGTAAATAATGAGGGTTGTCTGGATAGGTTAAATGTATGTTTAAAACCAGGGCGGCCAAAGGTATATTTTATTGTAAATCAATTTTTCTGTAAACGCATGGCTCAGAAGGGCTGAATATCGAAGGCTAGAAACTGCCATTTCGGCGGTTGAGAGAGGAACAATGGAGCAGGCGAGGCGACTCGATGGCGCCGGGACAGCCCGGCTTGAGTCCCGTTCGAAATCGGGCGGTGACCTACCCCTACCCCGCTACTACCCCGAAGGCCACGTAGGAAACGCGCGAAGGAAGCGGCGAATGCGACGCATGATATTAAACACGTGACGACGGAAATGTGTAGATAGCCAATCCTGACATTTATTGGGGTCTACAATACTAATTCCGTGGAGTTCTTTTACATGTGGCGAGCAACTAGCCGAGGAAGAAGAAGGGCCATTTTTAGACATCACTGTCTGATGAACGGACGTGACTTGGGTCCAAGACGAGCTGGTGAATAGACGTGTCAGCCCGGCACGCTCTCTGATGATCATTGTGGTTGATCATTTCTTGCTTTGGAAAGCGAGATGTCGAGTGGCATGCTTGCCATTATTTGGAAGTTATGCTAATAACGCGGGCGTAGCCGCTTATTTAGCTTCCATTGCTGCAGTGGCATTGTGTTTGTCGCTCACCATCACGGCGATGATTCTATGGTAATGTACCAGAAACGACGGTCACTATTCAGTGGATTTTAACAGACTTATGATGCCCTTAAGCGACGCCTGGGTTAAGACTCTGCTCCCGTCCACTTAAATTCTGAGCTAGCTCAGAATTTATATTTCGATTCAATTTTTCTTAAGCATCTTGCTGTTTGTTAATTCAATTTTGATGCTTTTCATTCACTTTATACGGCGCCCCCTGGGATTTTCCTTTGTACAGTAAAATGTTAGCTTCAATTTGATGGCCTGTGTTGCCATGTTATTTCAATGTTAACTTTGCTGTTTTTTATTACTTGTTTGAGATATTTCATTCAGTTTTGTTTGCTTACTCCGGCGAATTGTAAACGTCGGGTATTGCTTGTTTTGCTGATCTAATTGTGTTTAACGTAACGTTAATTACTACCCGACCTTGTAAGGCCATAAGACTCAATAAATGAGGTTTTATTTTGTGTCTGAAATTCATGGTTCTAGTTAGTAACCTATTAGATCCCCTTATAACATCATTATTATATGTATTTTCATTTTCAGGAATTATTTCAGATTTAATAATTCCCCCTCCCGTTTTTGGCAACTCACGTTTTCTTAACGGTAGCCAACAAATGGTCTCTTTACAATTGGCACCCAACGTTTCGGGCTTTTGCAAGTCGAAATTATTTTGAGAATTTCACAAGTCTAAAAAAAATCCATGGATTTTAAGAACCTTTAAGACAGAATACTTCACGTATATTAAATTGTATGAAATTGGCATTAATGGGTCAGCTCAATAATAGAGCTAAAATAAAATAAAAAAGTCTACAAAATCACTTGCGATGTCATCAGTAGGGAGGGGCGGTTACTCGATATCTCACCTCACCATTTTGGGAGGAGGGGGGGGGGGTTGCCACCAGATCTTACTAAATCTCAACATGGGGGCGTGGGTCCCGGTTTCCGAAAAACATCTCACGTAATTTATGGACGCCCCTCTTTCTGCGTATTAATAAACTGTCGTGAACTGTTACGCAATATTGTATCGCTCAATCAGTTACAGAATTCGCCCCGAGCCTCCGGATCTGTATCGCTGGGACTCCTGTCCGCTGAGGAAGCCCATCGGGGATGGATCGGCGAGATCGCTCATCAATCAGCCGTCCCCGCCCCTCTCAACACATGGCCGAGCATGCGTTATTTCCGCCAACTGAACCAGCCGGCAATGGCTGCGAGCGGACGTGGCGAGAATATCGCTTCTGCAGGATCATCCATCTGACGGCGCGGACAGTACGCTGATCACAAGAGATAGGCTGCTCCGGCGGTGATCAACGCGAGCGTTTGTTTCGGCTTCTGACACCACACTAACAAAAACAACAACAACTGAGGTTTTTTCTTTGGAGTTGTTTGTTTTACAGAAACCTCTTGACACTGTTGCATAGCACCCCGTCTTAATGAAGATGCGAGAGTCCAGAATGTTGCAATCGATCTCTGAATGGGTGCTTTAAGATTACAAGGGTTCGCTGTAAATACAAATGTGTAGTCTGTATGTGTAGTCCCAGTGTTATTCTTGTGATAATTGTGATCTATTGCCGATGTGTCGGAGGACTCTTTGTGTTGTCAGACAGACGAATGTGGTGGTGTCAAGCTATGAGAATTATGAGGGAACTATTCGAAAAAAAAATGTGTCTAATATGTTTCTTTGAGTAGGGAAGCTGTTTTGTCATTGGTCAACGAATAACATTAACGATCGCTGGATGTCAGGTCATAGATGGTATGAGATTGTTGAACTGATTCAAATACAAGGGACTGCGTGTTATAAGACCAGTATTATACGTGATAAATGTGAAGATGAAGGAAATTAAAATTTTTTGTTAATTTATGTAATGAACTTATAAATTGTTCAGACTACGGAGAATGTGGATAGTGATAAATAAATATTGTAATACAAGAAGGAGAAGCATTTGAGTATTGAGTTTTGATGGGAACGGTTATATACCAGATTAATTTTCAAAATTTTATTTTAGTTTTTTTAAAATAATATAATATTAAATGGTATACTTCAGTTGGTAGAACTTATTAGGTGCAAATACAAGACCATAATAGGTAATTGTGAGAAAGGAAGAGTAACACCATAGAATCAATACTGTTACAGAAAGTTAAAGTAGTTTGACGTCTTAACCATGTATTTTACCCCATATACATTGTTGCTTTGGAATCTTTAAAAAATATAATTTTACAAATATTTGTTTACGATATTAGAGATTTTGTCAATAAAAAGGTAAAGGATGCAATTTTGAAGACATAACTTACCTGTTTTAGAGCTACAATTCTGTGAGAGAACGATACACAGCATGGCTTAAAATGAAAGTGAGAAACATATAAAGATAGGCTTAACAGAAGACTCATCGTACAGAAACGAAAAAGTCATTCGGCAAATTCTAAGGCAGCTTTAAATCCTCGTGTAGATTATACGCAAGAAGATAATTAGGTTTCGTAAATGTAACATGCTTCCGTGCCGCGAATACTGCTAGCGAGATTAAGCTGAAGAACGTGTGGGTCTCTTCTAATGCAATATAGAACAAATTATGCAACCACTGTGTTAGGGGTCTCGCAGAAGACATACGGCGACGAGATGGGAATCCGAAAGCATGCACTTAAATCTAAGTCGTTTTCGCCGACATTTAAATATCTAAGTAGGTCAGTGAGAACTCGGTTCACTTTTTCACGGCGCGGCACGACTCGGAGAAACGAGTGCGAACGTTATTTGGGGCGGCATTCAGAGCGAGCGAGGGACATTTATCTCTGCGCCGCCGTTTAGGAGCGAAAGAAACTCTGGACGCAGCCCAGGGCGCGCCGAGTGCGGTGCGAAGAATTAGTGGCAGTACGTGGCGCCCGGCCCTCAAGGAGCCAGATAAAGCTAATCTACTTTACATTAGGACTGCCGCCGCCGCCGCATCAAGTTTCCTCACGTACTTCTTAATGATGCTGCAAACCAGTGTAGCGCGGCCCAGACACATCCAGTCTGCATTTTACGTCACACCTCATGCGGAGTCTGCAGTTCCTCCAAGTCCACGGGGAGCAGGTGCATATCACAATATCTGTGCCCTCTTGTATCTGTCAGTATCTTCTTACGGATTTTGAATAAAATTTATAATCCTATTACTTATACAATATTTTACACTTTTAGCAGACGTCATGTTAATCAAATATTCCACTTACTTATTATGTGCACTCGTGGACAATCGCAATACAAAATCTCCAACGACAACAACATCTATGGAACAGCTGACAACCGCTGCCGGTAACCAAAACATTTAGCTCATCTTGAAGATAAACGACGGATTAGTGTGAAAATCGTTGCAAGTGATACTTCACTTTAAAACAGCCCTGATGAAGGCCCCAGGTTGAGCGCCGAAACGTCTGTAGTAAGACATCGATCAAAGCATCGTGAATCCCGAAAAAGTAAGTGGAATCCTGTTACTTGTTTATTTATTTTTTTTTATTTTTTTCCCCTGTAGAATTTTTCCTTCGGAAATTTAAACTTGGGTTGTTACACCTTGCATCTCACTGATCGAAGTGTCATTTTATTTATATTTAAATTTCATCTAGCAGTTGTTTATAAAAATAGTAATGAGTGTTATGGATAAATAATTCTGCTACTATCTTCTTTTTCACCACCTTTTACCAACATTTTGGTGTCGGCTGCCCTCGTTGAATTTTACTTATCGTCGTAATCGTTAAATATGGAGCTATGGTGAATTGGTTACTCCTCAGTTGTTAGTTAAAGATTTATAACTGAAAATACCCTCTCTCAACAAATATTATTTTATCCCTATAAGCTCAGACGCATCTCGCCCTTGTGGAGTGGGGCATGATCAGTGACTGTAAATGTACGTACATTGTGTTGTTTACAAATTTGCCTTATTTGTATTCACGAATAAATATTTGTACCAAAAATCGTGAGTATACTTTGTTACTATTTGCTCATGTATTCAAATAAACCAAACAACACAATGTATGTAAATTTACACTGATGATGCCCCAGTCCATATGGGCGAAACAAGTCTGAGATTACAATAATATAATAGCAGTTGTTAAAAGACGATATTTTCGCTTAGAAATCTGGGAGCTATGGTTTTATGGCCGCATGTCATTGCTGATGCCCGAATTTTATATCAGCTGCCAGGCCTTACCAAGAACATGAATTTTGCCATCAGCTTGTTTTCCCGTGAAATGTGTAGTTTATGACGCGGAAGTTTGGGACCATTCCGGCATTCACCTCGTTGGCTGTGAAAAACCGCGTAAAAACTTAAGTCAGGTGAGAAAAAACGCGGGGTCCTGTGCTCGAGCCCGGTCCGTTGTGCCTCTCCGACCTAGCGTGAGGCGCCTCAGCTCACTGAGCCACAGAGTGGTGAAAATGTAATTAATTACTTGTTTATTGCTTTGTGAGGTTCGCTGTGATGTCAATACTGTTCCCTGTAGTGTGTTGTGGCTGAATCGAAGATGGAGGAGGGGTGCAGGAGAAACCCAGTGCCAACACACTTAGGTGTCACTAAGCGAAATTTTCCCACCTGACGAACGAATCACTATCAACAGTGCTGAATGCTACTCTATATATGCACTGCGGAGAGATTTGGAATTTAATACAGTACTTTTGTGCATTATCTGGTGATTAGGAATTGTGTATCATCACTTTTCCTACACTACGGACCAAGTCTCAATAAAGAAAAATTTTCCATTCTTAGAACAGGAAGCAGTTAAGCCCGAGCACCATCACAGCGCCACAAACAGCTGGGACAGTGGGGTGGGCTATTACTTTTTTGTGGCTCTTACGAGGCCTGTCTAAAAAGTATCCGGCCTTAATTTTTCCCGCGTAAAGTAGTGATTCTAAGGCTGCGCCACATTGCACGGTGGAAGGAGTAACCTTACTACGCATACGTGAATGTTTTCACCGCGTTTGCTTGTGCCAGTCGCTGGCTGATGGTCATCAAGTAAGGTGCTCTTCGTAGTGGTCGTCGGATTTCGTTGTCTCGCAAGATGACTGAATGTATTGAGCAAAGATACTGCATCAAATTCTGTCAAAAGCTTGGTGATTCTCAAAGCCAAACAATTCGTAGGATTAAGCAGGTGTTTAGAGAAGATGTGATAGGTGTAACACAAATTAAGGAGTGGTTCAACCGATTCAAAGATGGCCACACATCAGCGGAGAGTGAGCAGCGTTGTGGCAGGCCCCAAACTGCTCGGAGTGCAGCTAACGTTGAGAGGGTGCGAAATTTGGTGATGGCAGATCGTCGTTTGACAGTGCGGGAGATTGCAGAAGAGGTTGGAGTGAGTAAGGATTCTGCACATGCAATTTTGCGTGAAGATTTGAACGTGAACCGAGTGCGTACCCAAGTTGTTGTCGCCGGAACAAAAAGACCTCCGTTTTGACGTTGCACAGGACCTCCTGGACACCGCCAACACTGATCCTGGATTTCTGAACACCGTGGTAACTGGAGATGAGTCATGAGTGTACGGGTACGACCCAGAAAAAAAAGACAGTCGTCGCAATGGAAGCATTCCGATTCTCCGAGGCCGAAGAAAGCAAGGCAGGTGCGAAGCAACATCAAGGTCATGCTGACTGTTTTCTTTGATGTCCGAGGAATTGTGCATCACGAATATGCACCAGAAGGACAAACAGTGACAAAGGAGTACTATCAAGATGTTCTCCGGCGACTCCGTGACGCTGTTCGGCGCAAAAGACCAGACATGTGGAAGGCGAACAACTGGCGCTTGCATCATGACAACGCCCCTGCACATTCATCCCAATTGATCAACACTTTCTTAGCCAAACATGGAATTACAACCGTTCGCCAACCTCCCTACTCTCCAGACCTGGCTCCTTGCAACTTCTGGTTGTTTCCAAAATTGAAGATGCCACTGAAAGGAACCCGTTTTGCGAGTAGCGAAGAGATAATGCGGAACACGACAATGGGGCTGAACACCATTCCAAAAGAAGACTTCCAGAGGTGTTTCCAGCAGTGGAAGGATCGGTGGGCTAAGTGTGTGCAAGCACAAGGGGCCTACTTTGAAGGGGATTAGGGTCCTAACTCCGTCAGGTATTCGAAATATTTTTTCTGGCCAAAGGTCGGATACTTTTTAGACAGCCCTCGTATGCGTAAACGCACGAGAGGCATAGATTTAATTCGTTTATCTAGTCGGGTCTTACCGTTTATGTCAATGTTTCTATGAACATTTACACGCGGTATATGTTTATCAAGATACGAGCACCCAAAAAGGAATGTGTCCTACTCCCCTAATTCACGGACTATATTGTTCAATAATCTGAAATACATGATGCGTTTTAATAACGATTGACTTTCAAAGAATATTGTTTATTTAAGATTTGTTAAACTTCTTTTTTGTTTCTGGATTAATATGTTACGAAAATACTTAATTTTGCTTTAATTCTAAGCTAAAATTAATATATATTTTTCATCGTTTAATAAGCATTATAAGATGAAGTTTTTTGGCTAAGCTGTAACACAGTCTAATTGTAAATGTATGTTTTATTATAACGTTTTCTGGTAAGATACATTATAAAAAATTCAACTCTGTGCAATAATTAACTAGTTGTAGTCTATTGCTATTAGATATTTAAGCTTCAGGTCGAATTTTTGCTGCTAATGGTGGAATAGATGTTTCGTTTCCCATGCATAACTTCACCAACGTTTAGTAAAACTTCTCTAGTATTTTCGCTATTTAGTTTTTTTGTGGTAATTGACAGAAACCTTACTTCTTTTGATATAATTTCGATATAGTTGATACTTAATTATACTTACACCATATCTGATATGTAATTTAAGAGAAAAGTTTGAAGTTTTGGTACAGAGATCTTGAAATGCTAATCTTTGTAATGCCTATTAATCGTAACTCAGTTATTGCCCATTTTTCGTAGACGCCACTTAAATATTTTTGAATCACACACATCTGTAAACTATTGTTTTACGCAAATTATTAGTTTCTAATCACTTTTCGCTTTGTGTTATGCAGCATCGTCAATAGCTCTATATGTATATAGTGTTGGTGTGGACATTTGCAATATCTGTAAAAATCACTAATCACTATCTAAATACAGAACCAGTAATATAGTTTACATGACGTCAGGTACAGGTATGTTTGCATGTTTAGTCATCAGAATTTAGTGTTGCAAGAAAAATGACTGGCGAAAAACTATAAAGAATTATCTGTAGTGAGATACTTTGCGAATAATACAGAGATCTCTTAAATTTAGATGTTGGGGACGTAACATGTGAAAAATGCCGACGGAAAACTGAAAATAGATCAGATTGGAGCTTTCCTGCACCCCTAGATTTCAAGCTAAAAGTTTTGATAACGAAATGTGAACAATTTGGAACTACCCAGAAATTTGTAACCAAATTCCAATATTATTATTAAATGTCACGTTTCATAAAATTGTTGAAATGTACAATAAAACAAACATGGGAATATCTAAATAAATAGAATTAAATATATTACACAATCATGTAATTAATTAATTGGTCCATTATTTGCAGGTTATATTGGATGTCAGTGATTTTATACATCCATCACAGCGTTCCTATTGATTCCTGAAATTATCTGAATATTATAGCAAAAACACATTAATACGTATAAAAACTCAATGAAATGCGATTTGAGTCTTCTCCCCCATATGAAGCTCTAGTCTCCAGAGAAATTATAAATCACAGTGACATTATCAACTTTTTTAAAAAATTAGAAACTTAATTTCTCAGGCAACCTCTTACGCAAACTTCAGATTTTTAAAAAAGTTGTAGAGGAATTCACCATGCAGGACGATTTTCTTAATTTAATAACGTAGAATTTTTGCAAGCCCTTACCAAATTCAACACGAAATTTCGTGAAAAAAGAACGATTTCAGATACGGAGAAACAATGCATATTATCTTAAGAATGTTGCTGTTGCGAATACTAATTATAACGCAATTGAAAATATTCTCTCATTAATATATAATATCTCCAACATTTTTAGTGTAATTTTAATGTAAAACAAACTGAATAAGTTGATAATTGAGTGATTTGTAATTGGACTACGTTTGTTCTACTTCAAATCAGAATAAATCATTTAAATATAATGTAGATATCTGCTACGTAACAAACTTTGTTATTAAACACCCATCGTGATAAGCCGTTTCACTGTAGTCGCTTGTTGTGTATGTTGCCTCGCTGGTGTGGTCGCCTGCAGGCGCGCACCCCGCCAAGCGCCGCCGTCTATTTTTACGCCGTGCGTCCGGCAGGCAGGCACATGTTTCCGTTATTGAAAGCCGCGGGAGGCGCGGCGCGGCTGCTACAGCACTCACCCGTCCTCATCGGAAAAGGAGTTAGCTGGGTGGCCTGCACTGCAGGGGTCTATCTCTCTGGACAGAGATAACCTCGTCCCGCTTTCTGGGCGGTGTGGTGGCCGTACCATCCACTCCCCTCCCACTAACCCACTCTTATCCCGCCTGGCCCAAACGCCGCTCGCCTGCTGGCAAAAAGGAACCGGAGGTCGTAAAAGGGCGCGCGATATGATAAGGCTTCGTGTCTCGCGGGGTAAAGGCACCAAACACTTTCTACGAGCTTTCTTCGCGGATGGCTGCAAGAGCACAAGTGTTTCGCTGAACGGAAAACACGGGAGAAGTTTGTAGTTTGGAAACAGAATAATGCATCAACTCCTTTACGGTAGTCACGCGTTCACCAACATGTATGTTCAAGTCTATTAACATCTAACATCTTCATCTGTAATTTATGGTTGTGTGCATGAATATTATGTATAAACGTCTAGTTTCGTCATCTCCTTTACCACATTTATACATATAAAATTAATGTTCTCTTTTCAGCTACCGAAGACTTATTTGGAACTGATGCAAAAGTGAACCAGCAGTAATTGTAGTAGGGAATAAAGCAAGTGCTACAAAGATGTAATTAGCATGTAGCCTAAAATGAAACAGATACGAAAAGAAAGCGATCTTCTATAAAGAAACGATTGGACATTATACGACAGCAATTCTGAAGACAGAGGCAATGTTGACCTCAGAATGTCTGGTATTGAGCAAGAAAATGGATTTTGAGAAAATGAGACGAAAAACAAAGGAAAATTGTAGGATCTGCGAAAGGAAGAGACCTTACCCGATGGAAGGTGGTAAATGAAACTCTTAATAGACAAGTAGAGAAAAATACAGACTCGATGTAAAAGTCGGCAGAAATTTTATGGATTCTTTATGAGAATGAGTGAGAATAGCTTGAATACCTCACTAAATTAAAAGGAACAACAAAATGGGTTAAGGAGACGAAAAAAGATATGGAAAATACTGGGAGCAATAGAAAATCGAAGAGTGTTTCAAATTAAAATTGATAAATTAAAAAGTTTCTTGGAACGAAGTACAAAGGCCAGGAACACCTGGTCTGTTAAAATAAGGAGGAAACTTACCAAAAGAATGAAAAAATTCTGGAAGCAGTAGAAA